>CASHTH010003311.1:0-16162 GCA_030341885.1 Geodia barretti
ATGTTGGAGGCTGAAGGATGATGGGGTGTCTGTAGTCAGGGAACAAATCACACCTTATATCTTTGGATCCATGTGGCAGAAAAAATCTGTATAAAGTAGTATTTTAACCCATATAAATTCTTAGGATCTTTTGTATATTTGAAAATGTTGGAATAAGTATGTTAAGGTATGAGGCCTAGTATTTATAACCCCATATAAATTCTTATGGACTTATGAGAAAAAATCACACCTTAATGTGACAGGTTTTAGCGAAATTTTTTCTTCCTACCTCTCATAAGGGACACTTGGTTTGACCCCCATTACTACTACATTAGTCATATACCACCTCCGACAAAGGGGACACTTCTGACATAAAGGACACCTTTGATGATCCCCGAGGTCCCTTATTTAGAGCGATTTCAACCGGTTCAGTTATTCAGCCAACATACAAACTTGTTGTAGTTACTACAAGCTCAATGCAACATTTCAAGTACCAAAGGAGTCAATTTTTCTGGCTGTGACAGATAATATTCTCCTGCCTCGTTTTATCCCTCCCTCTCCGCCCGACCTGCCTCCTTATCTCTCCTGCCCTCCGTCTCTCTCTCGCAGCTCTCCCTCGCCGCCCAAAAAACACCGCCCTCATCTCCTACCATTCTCTTCTTGTAAGGGCTCGTCTCCTCCATTGTTTTCATCATCGCGTTTTTTCGCGCCAAAATTAAACCGTTGCATGCGCATGCGTAGACCTAAGCGTTAAACATTGACCATCTGTTCCCTGCATGCAGGCGCGTTTTCCACGTGGCGCTATTTTACATTTGTGTTTGTGTTGTGCACCGTGGTGTGAGAATTAGTGGTTTTACCAGCAGCATTTCTTACTAAATGTCGTGAGTTTTTCCAAGCATAAACAGGAAGAAGCCCGCGTTCATAGTCGGTTTCTATTTAGAGAGCACCTGAATGGTTGTATTTTTTCTCGCTCTGTATCATGGATGTGGTAGGTTTCGCAGGAAGGGGGAGGAGGGAGTCGGGGAGAAGGGATGGGTGTAAACGGGAGGGGCGAGGGTAAGAGGGAGGAGGGGAGGGGACGAGGGACGAGACAAGACGGAGGAGGGGGGAGGAGGATGGGTCAGGGGAAACGAGGACCCGACCCTCCGCTGAGTTTTGAGTTGAAAAACGTCGAACCCCTCTATAGAAACTACCACTGAAATGAGGGACACCTCTAAAAAGCGATACATCCATCAGAAAAAAACAGCTTTCCTCCGCTTTTAAAAAAAGAGGACACCCACTAATATGGCCACTTTCCTCTTTGCCGTGGGTGTCTGGATAGAGGAGTATTGAAACTAGTGTGCTAATCAGTGTTGTGGATATTTATTTATCATGGTCAAATGCTAGGGCATTTATCTTCCCCTTGCTGCTTCTTTCGTTCTTTTCGAACGGTATGTTTTTTTTTTTTTTTTGTTTTTTTTTTTTTTTTTTTTTGTTTTTATTTTTTTTTTTTCTTCTTTTTTTTTTTTTTTTTTTCCGATAAGTGGACTGGTCTGAGCAGTGGGGTGTTTGTAACCACCAAGGCCGCGCGCCGCTCATGGACCCAAAACTCAATCACGCAGGTGAGGGGTTTGTCATGTGACCAGTGATTACATCATTGAGTAATCGTGCTGTCGTGTTGATTTGCAGCTGCTGACAAAGAGGAGTGCAGGAAATAACACCATCTGGTGATTTGACAGGTTTGTATAATAATTAATCATGTGTATATTGTATTTTGGGGGGGAGAAGTAGTAAATATTTGTATCTGCACTATTAAAAAAAATTGGAGAAGGGTAATTTATTTTTAAAATTTTGTGTTTTTTACTGAGTTGAGTTTGTATTATGTATGTATGTTCCCACTGTAAAAGGTTAATTGAACATTTTACACTTGACGTAGCATGTCGTTGCCATTCATTTACTGCATGCAGTCCAGAGTCCAGGGATTCTGCAGTAAAGTCTCTACAATCCTCGAGAACCTCATTCTAACCGGTGAAGGAGAAGAACTGGTGAGACGATACGAAATCTCTGCTCCTAGTGTGCTGCTATAGTTTACTCATTGTGCACGTGAGACTCTTGCTCCTAGTGTGTTGCCATAGATTGTTCAACTCGTTGTGCACGTGAGACTCTTGCTCCTAGTGTGTTGCCATAGATTGTTCAACTCGTTGTGCACGTGAGACTCTTGCTCCTAGTGTGTTGCCATAGATTGTTCAACTCGTTGTGCACGTGAGACTCTTGCTCCTAGTGTGTTGCCATAGATTGTTCAACTCGTTGTGCACGTGAGACTCTTGCTCCTAGTGTGTTGCCATAGATTGTTCAACTCATTGTGCACGTGAGACTCTTGCTCCTAGTGTGTTGCCATAGATTGTTCAACTCGTTGTGTGCGTCACATCATAGTTAGGGAGTGAAGCAAGCCTGCCTAATCATCAGCAACACAATAGCTTAGTAAACATGATGTGAGTTCGAGTTATTACAAGATTTAGTGGACAACCTAACTATCTAGTTACATTTGTAAATTTAGCCATTATGATTATACTGCCACATTCCCTTTGAGATACATCTCTGTGTGTGTGTTGGTACAATGTGTAGATGTTGGACGAGGTGAGGGGGGCGGGGTCCTACAAGAAGGGGACGGCCCTCTCCGGTAACACGGCCTCTGATCTCGTTGTCATCATGAAGAATGTACCAACTGAGGCTAACGTCTCCAACACCATGCAAAAGGTCAATGCTAGGTAGCACCACCAACTGAACTAAGAAAAAAGTCCAGTTAGAGGATTATTGTGAATATTTATGTTAAGAAAAACTAGGGGAAAACCCTGGGGAATCACACTTGTATTGTAATGTGTAGGGGAAAACCCTGGGGAATCACTATAATTATAATGTGTAGGGGAAAACCCGGGGAATCACACTTGTATGTAATGTAGGGGAAACCCTGGGAATCACACTCTGATTATAAGTGTAGGGGAAACCCTGGGGAATCACACTTGTAATGTAATGTGTAGGGGAAAACCCTGGGGAATCACACTCATGATTATAAGTTGTAGGGGAAAACCCTGGGGAATCACACTTGTAATGTAATGTGTAGGGGAAAACCCTGGGGAATCACACTCATGATTATAAGTTGTAGGGGAAAACCCTGGGGAATCACTATAATTATAATGTGTAGGGGAAAACCCTGGGGAATCACACTTGTAATTATAAGGTGTAGGGGAAACCCCTGGGGAATCACACTCATGATTATAAGGTGTAGGGGAAAACCCTGGGGAATCACACTTGTAATTGTAATTGTAGGGGAAAACCCTGGGGAATCACACTATAATTATAATGTGTAGGGGAAAACCCTGGGGAATCACACTCATGATTATAAGGTGTAGGGGAAAACCCTGGGGAATCACACTTGTAATTATAATGTGTAGGGGAAAACCCTGGGGAATCACACTCATGATTATAAGGTGTAGGGGAAAACCCTGGGGAATCACACTTGTAATTGTAATTGTAGGGGAAAACCCTGGGAATCACACTCACATTATAATGTGTAGGGGAAAACCCTGGGGAATCACACTCATGATTATAAGGTGTAGGGGAAAACCCTGGGGAATCACACTCATGATTATAAGGTGTAGGGGAAAACCCTGGGGAATCACACTCATGATTATAAGGTGTAGGGGAAAACCCTGGGGAATCACACTCATGATTATAAGGTGTAGGGGAAAACCCTGGGGAATCACACTCATGATTATAAGGTGTAGGGGAAAACCCTGGGGAATCACACTCATGATTATAAGGTGTAGGGGAAAACCCTGGGGAATCACACCCATGATTATAAGGTGTAGGGGAAAACCCTGGGGAATCACACCCATGATTATAAGGTGTAGGGGAAAACCCTGGGGAATCACACTCATGATTATAAGGTGTAGGGGAAAACCCTGGGGAATCACACTCACAATTATAAGGTGTAGGGGAAAACCTTGGGGAATCCCCTGGGGAATCCCAGCTTATATTATAATAACATGAAAGTGGGATTTCCCAGGGTTTTCCTCTAGTGTTTTGCCATGAATATTCACAATAAATCAAGTGCAGGCATGGACAATAGGGTTAGTACAAGAGATATACACCCACCCTGCACATATTTCATTGTGGTGTTAATACCAATCAACGCTGTGAAGTTAGCACTTGCATTCACTCTTAACAATGTATTAGTACAGTACCATTCTAGTACATGAAAACATGAGGTTCTTCAAGACTCTGTAATTGTCTAGACTACATTTGTAATGTCCAATAACTGTGGGTATAGAAGTAAGTGTCTTTGTGGATGAAATGTTCTCTACTCTCCTTTTAGTTGAATCCGTGTGAGTTTTTCACGAAGCTTTTTGCTGTGCACTCCACGTTGGCGTAGTTCCTTCTGAAACTCTTCATCATTGGTGAATTTTGTCCGAATTTTACATAATTTCGGATAAAAGAGGTCTAACTCAGCTAAGCGATCGATTTGGTGCTTTTTTATATCTAGCCCCACCAAATTATTATTGAGCTCAGCCTTTATTGCTCTCTTTTGCTTCTGCTCGGCCCATTTCTGAAGCTGTTCTTCAGCAGTTCGACTTGGCATTGAGGACAGTAGTCCAGCTAGGGACCTGTGACTGAAGAGTTCTTCCATTGCCTCCACATCATGAAGAGCTCGTTCACCTGCAAAACCATATCAAGATGATTCAAGAAATATTTGGGGTGTTTTTTTTTCACCTTGGTACGGTTTTTTTGTGAAGAGGGTATAAAGGTTTCCCAGGGCGAATTTCTTCACATTTTTAGTAGCGTCATCTTTTACCTGATTGGCAACTTAATAAGATGATCTGTTCAAACTGACGCACTGAAAGGACTAACCTCACGTAGGTACTGGAATGTATCGGAAAAGAAAACATTTTCCGTAACAAGATCTGATGTTTGTAATTCTTGTCTTCTTTCGATTTCAGCTAGCAGCACCGGTATCCCGAAAGAAAAGGCTTTGTGAGAAGCTAACACTGTTGGTGGAACAGAAATGACGTGTAAAAACAATCAGATGAATGGTGCCGTTGGTTTTACCGGTGTAGTACTGATCACCAGTGCGCTTGGAAACCTCCTCTCTTGTTGTTCTTATCCACTCTAGAAACTGGGGGAAAACCACATCGAGTGGTTCCTCGTCCTCCAGCATATCGGTGGTTATCTTGGTTGCTGTAAAATTTAAACAATCCCCGTGCTATATATATAAAATTGGCAGAGAGTTTGAGTATTGCAAGCATGTGTGCACAGAGTTATTGGCTGTGCGGTTGCCTCGGTGCTCTCAGTCAGACTGGCTACAGCAGTGGTAGAACCGTAACAATATATTTTGGACAGCCTTTGCACTAGCAGAATCTGGCCCATTTTTTAAGCTGTTTTTTTTACCTGACCTATGCCAATGAAAAGCCTGGTGCTTTTCATTGGCATAGGTTTTCTTTTCATAGTGTAAAGCAGTACTTATACATCTTATGTGTAGCACTGACTGTAGCTGGTGCGTGCATGTGCATATTAGTATGTACACAAAGACATTAGACTCAAACCTCTTGGATCAATGCTGCGGTCGGTATGCACAAGACTTGAGAAGGTGGCTTCTGTCACGTACGAAACCTGTTCTCCGATGACTTTGGCAGCGAGATTTACTATGTGGCATTCGTAGATGTCGACGTCTGTGGTTTTCATGTGAAAAAACACCAACAACGGTTTCCCAGACTTTTCTTTATCTTCATCTTTGAGTTTTGGATCTTCATCTGGGCCCTTTCTGCCCTTTTTCGCGAGTTTTCTCCGTTTTGGAGCTGGTACATCACTTGGTCCCGGTCCTTCAGCCATTCCCCAGTATTTAGCTACTCTGCAGCTTACTCATTCCTTTTATAGGGGAGTTGATCTATTTTTAGTAGCCTACTTTTGTTCACCAGTGGTGGACTGTGATTATCTGTCGGTATGTGTACTACAATTATTCATAGTCTTCCCTTACTTGGAGGCTAATGCCAGCAGGGGAAAACCTCAGTTCCAGTTGTTGGCTCTCCATTCTTGTTTTGGCTTTATTGTCAGGCTACCAGTTCCTATAGTATTATACCACTGGGGTATCTCCCTCCTTACATGTTAAAGGGCGCCAAGATCTTTCTATTACTATAATGTATATACACAAAATTTATTCATATACTGTGTTGATCTATACAGTTGTGAGGTCTTGATCTTGTATGCCTGGCTTGCTAGATTCCCTCTCTGTCTGTGGCCCACAGTTGGTGGAGGTCCTGATCTAGTATGCCTGGCTAGCTAAATTCCCTCTCTGTCTGTGGCCCACAGTTGGTGGAGGTCCTGATCTAGTATGCCTGGCTAGCTAAATTCCCTCTCTGTCTGTGGCCCACAGTTGGTGGAGGTCCTGAACACTGATGAAAAGGAAGAAACGGAGAAGAGAGTGGAGGAGAGGGTCTCTCTCAGTAGGACTGGCACCAACGGTAAAATTAGACTAGTCATAAAATTCCGCTTAGTCTTCATTTTGTGGTTGCACAACACGTTAAATACACCTGGCAAATATTGACGTTGCAACTGTCATGTTTGGTTGCAGCTAGTGCATTTCATGGTCATGTGACTACCATCTGTGTACCCATGGCTGTTATGTTCCGGCTCACATGACTCATCTCCTCCCCTCCCCCAGTGTTTGAGCTCCACACTAAGCAGGATTGTTCAGTGAGAGTTCACTTCACATCAACTGGAGACAAAGTCTATGGCCCCGTGCCCGACGGAAAAGGTCAGAGTACAATCTATTTATTGGCCTGTTTGCTGGGGTCATTACGTCACATAAATCATGAGTTTATTTTTAACCCCCTAGCCCTGTTTCCTTATATAGCCTACTGTGTGTTGAACTACCAACAATGTTTGCTCGTTCGTGACCTTCATAATTATAGTAAACCTTGATTTATAAAAAGAAAGGACCCAGTTTCTATGAATCAAAATCTCACCATTTTGTATTTTTCTGCAGATATGAAACCATATCAAGATGCCCTGAGGATGATCCGTCATTGTCGGTGGTGGGAGGAGCACACCGCACACCTCAAGAAGTATGCAAAACACTTCTTCCTTCTTTACTCCCCTCCCCCCTCTCTCTCTCCCATTACTATATACTTGTGTCCTGCAGTGCCCGTAACCTGGCCCGACTCCTGAAGGATCTGTGTCGTCATGTTCCAGGTCTCAGACTGCTAGACCCCTGGCACATCGAACTACTGGTCTGCTCTTTAACCTTTGGTTCTTTGAGAAGACGTACATGATTTTGTTTAGGAACAGACAATAGCAACTAAATATACGGGGTTCTGTTTTTGAAAAGTTCGCTTTATTAAACACGGACTCTGTCTCTTTCTGCATGTCTTCTCTCTCTTTCTCCCTTCTTCTTCTCCTCTTTCTGATTCCGTGTTCTCCCATCAGTCAAACTGTGCCGTCATCCCACTGGTGGGAGACGAGCCGCTTAGTCTAGTGGACAGCTTCAAGAGAGTGTGGCAGCTGTTGTCCGCCGGACTGTTCCTCCCTGGCTCCATTGGCATCCCCGACCCCTGTGAGGTCAGCTTCTCCCTCCCTCACCTCTCCCTCTCTCTCTCTCTCTCTCTGTCTCTCTCTCTCTCTCTCTCTATCTCTATCTCTCTCCTTCTCTCTCTTTTGCTGTGTGCTCAAGTGTAGAAGTGCATTCACTCATTTGCTCTAATACTCGTCCCCTTTTCTCTCTTTCCTCTCTTTCGTTCCTGTTTTCTCGTCTTTGCCCGGTTCTCTTGTTGCATGGTCCATGGCTATGTCTCAGCCATATTCCGTGTCCTCTCTCTTCCTCACCATTTTGAATCTCCTCTTCCTTCACTCTCTTTTCTCTTCACACTCTTGCATTATCTCCTTCCCACTTCTCCTCTCTTCCTTCATTGAAACAGGTGTTTTACGTGTATATATCTCTTTCTCCCTCCTTCCCCCTCTTCTCTCTTTCTCTCTCTTTTTAATTTATCACTCCCTCCTTCCCCCTCTACTCTCTTTCTCTCTCTGTTTATTAATCCCCCTGCAGGAGACAGATGCTGGTGTACACGAGAGTCTGCCGATTTGGGCCATGGATGAACTGACCAGAAACTCTCAGATGATTCTGCAAATGCTCCACTTTGGAGCCTATCAGGAAATACTGGGCGTGGATGGAGCCAAAACCTATAGGTTAGATCCCTGTGTAAAAGTATGTATGAGCTATCATTTCTTGCTCTCCTGGTCCTCCCTGCAGATTTCTCCTCTCCCTATGTCCTGAATACTGTCACCATCGACGTCCCTCAGCCAGTGTGCGACAAGCCGGACCCCGCAGCACTAATGGACGTGGAACTCACCACCAGCACACAGATGACTGAATGAACTCCTCTAGTTTCATGCACTCACCCAATGAACTGATGTGTACACACTTTTGCTGTTGGGTGCTTCATTTCAGCCTGATAATCTTGCGCAAGCATCGTTTACTAGATTGCGCATGTGGAACACACATAAGCGCTCGCGAGGGAAACGTCCTTTGCACCCTAAACATGCTCCCTACGAGGCTACGCTCGCGGCGGCCACAGCGAACCTCCAGGGACGATGCAGGACCTGAAGCGAAGGGAAGTACCGCCACTGAGCCTTCTGCAGGAACTCTACCGCTGTCCCCGACCGAGAGAAAGTGGCAGATACGGATAGTTTACTTCATTGGATTCATGGTATGCTTATAGCTAACCACCAGCCATGCAGCAACACACGTGGACTTGTATACTCCGCGCATAAACAACACACGACACGTGTTGGCTTGTTCTGGTCAATTCAGAGCTTGTATTCACCTAGGGCAGCTCTTCTTTTTTCCTTGGAAAAATAGTTGTCCTGGATGAGTTGCTTTGCCATTGCTATAATACCTCGTTGTTGACGTATGTGTGTGTATTGTAGGATTTGTTCAGTATCAGTATGATGATACCTCTCTACCCTCGAGTGGCTAGGATGCTGGGAGCTAGCCCCTCCCTGGCAGGACTCATAGGTATATCTTCTCTAGAACCAGCTTACTTTGTACCATCGCTGAACTGTGCGGCAATTAAGACAGTCTGTTTCTCTTTCTCTGTCTTCAGGGTCTCTATATGGAGTGATACAGGTCTTCTCCAGTCCTATTGCGGTAAGATTTCTGTATAATTATACCCAATTCTGTTTCCAATATTTGTGTGTAGGATGAATGTTCTACCTATGCACACTGCATTGATGCATATTTTGCCCAATAAGCATCTTGGGTTTCCCCATCCATCATTTTGGCAATTTTCGTACATTTTTGTTGCCATCCAAAAACGAGCTATATTGGCTGCTGTTCTAGGGTCCCGTGCGTTGTTGGTGGTCAACTCTATTAACGTTAGTATCGTTGCGGGTGTACAGTGCAACCTCTGAATAGAGGGAGACATTGTAAGTGTCCTTTTTCAGAGGTGGCCCTTCAGAGGTGGCCCTTCAGAGGTAAATTTTAACTGAGTGTCCTTTGAGTTTTGATTTGGAGGATCCCTTTTCTGAGGTTTTACTCACACCTCAAAGGGCTGCTAGTAATGTCAACTCCACAGGGTAAACTGAGTGATGTCTATGGACGGAAGAGTCTCCTGTGTCTGGCGTATGTGGTGCCTTCGCTGGGTTACCTCATCCTTACCCTGGCCATCTCCTACCGGTCCCTCCCTCTCTTCCTGCTCTCTAAGATTCCCACCGGTAGGCAGCACTCATGGTTTGGTCTTCTCTGTGAAAAGTGTAGTGTGGCGTACTCAGGCAATCTGTAAATGTTTACTCTCAGTAACATATATTATACTGCTCTGCAACGGCGTATTTCACGTAGTGAAAGGTGCAGTGTAACTAAAACCTTTCCTAAATTCTTTGCAAATATCTTGGTTTCAGTATGCCGCACATGACAGCTGGCTGGTTTCGCGATACTTTTCGTAGCTTACACATGTGACTCAAAGTTTTTTGTCACTTTTAACTTTTCATAAATGCTTATCCTATCTTCCTCCCCAGGCATTCTAAAGCACGGTCTCTCTCTAGGCAAGGCCTACCTGACCGATATAACGGAGGCCAGTGAGCGTCAGGGAGTCATGGGGCTCTTCAATGCATGCAGCAGTCTTGGGTTCATCTTTGGTCCTCTCATCAGCGGGTATCTCGCAGATCTCGACGAATCGCTCCAGCTCGCCATGCTCTGTGGAACTCTTACCTTCTCCCTCAACATCTTTTTCATCCTACTCCTAGTAAAACCACTCCCGCCGTCGGTGCTGACAAAAAAATCCGACGCCGACACAAATGTCCTCAAAGAGATGCTGACTCTGAAACATTTTCTATCATCGGTCAATATTTTCAGTGGCGTTCACTGGTGGAGGATGGCAGATTTGATAGTTCTGCGGTTCGTGAATACGTTCTCCGTCATAATGTTTCGCAGTAATCTGACCATCTTTCTTCAGGAGAGCTTTGCCGTTGATTACAAAACCCTGGGGAAAATCATGTCGTTTAATGGGATAACGGGCACGGTTGCTGCCGCCACTTGCGGGTACGTTTCTCGTCTCTACAGGGACCCTGGGAAACAGACAAATCATTTTCTCGTTCTTCTCGCCCTCTCGTTGCTGGGGGCAACCTGTGCCCCCAATCTCCCCTTCCTCGTACTGATGATTGTTCCGCTCTCCTTTGCGACGGCTAACCTCCGAATCTGCTCTCTCAACATGTTCCTCTCTCGGGTGTCCGAAGATGAAAAGGGAGAAGTCATCGGTCTCGGTTACTCCATAAACTCCGTTTCCAGGATGCTGAGTCCGAGTTTTGTGGGTGTGGCCCAGGAGTGGAGTCCACAGTTGGCGGGCTACTTTAGCTCCGCCCTCGCCTGCTCTGCCGCTGTTACCATGGCTACATGCTCTCTCAAATCAAAGTCCATTTCATCAAGTAATAGGTTAGGGAGACCTGATAGTTCAAGTTTGAATGATAATAAAATTATGTAGGTGTCAATTCTTTACCTTTAACTACAGTGTGTTAGTGCGCATGCGCAAGTAATTACTCTAATTGATGCCCACTTTGGAGCCAGAGGCGCGAATTGTGGCTAGCCAGCTAAGCTTTTCACCTTAGAGAAACAGCCCGTTGTGTGAGCTGAACATGTCAGGTGGAGAAGACTTCTACGTCCGGTACTACGTTGGGCACAAGGGAAAGTTCGGACACGAGTTTCTAGAGTTCGAATTCCGTCCTGACGGTACGTGATCCCTTGCCGAGGTGGCACGAATAGGTGTAGCTATTATATGTCATTCGTTTTTTCTGTTCCGTCCAGGAAAGTTGAGATACGCCAACAACTCGAACTACAAGAATGACACCATGATCAGGAAGGAGGTAATGAAACGTGTGTGGAAACAAGTGCCTATGCATGCACACCGCAGTGGGGGTGCAAACCAAGAGTCATAGGGTTGAGCATCTGATCACAGCAATGGACTTCAGTTTACTGTTCGGTAGTGTAAAAGCTTACTTGTGTCTGTTTGACTATTAGGTGACGGTGAACGCTGTAGTAATGGATGAACTACGGAGGGTCATTGAGAGCTCAGACGTAAGTCTGCCAACTGATCCATCATCTATTTCCACTCTCACTCTATACAGATCATGAACGAGGATGACAAACTGTGGCCGGTCCCTGACAGAATAGGCCGACAAGTATGTATGTACAAGAAGCCGCCCACTGTGTTTGAAAGGCTTGATCTTGTATTAGTTTTACATGAGGCACACTAGGCTGCATTATGCATCATAATAATAAAAGCTTTGAGAAACACAAAATGTACGCTCCACTGCTACAGTCATACTTAGAGCCTTCACTATAATTATATTCAACAGGATTTTAAACCCTTTCTCTTCTCAGGAGCTGGAGATTGTGATAGGAGATGCTCACATTTCATTCACGACCACCAAGATTGGCAGTCTTCTGGACTGCAAGAACTCCAAGTACGAAACAGTAACGTCATTGTCTTTGCAACATACATTACACTCTCTCTCTCTTTCGCCAACTGTATAGGGACGAGGAGGGTCTGAGAGTATTCTACTACCTTGTACAGGACCTCAAGTGTCTGGTGTTTAGTCTCATCGGACTCCACTTCAAGATCAAGCCTATCTAAACCCTATTCGCTACTTTTTAGTCTTATCATTATGGCGCACGTGTAGATATTTATGTATTACGTATTTGCGCATGCGCGTAAGCGTTGTGGCGTGTATTATGTGACGTAACTGTCTGTCGTCAACTAAAATCGAACGGTTGTCTTGTGTCCGCTTTGTCTGGTTCTTTCTGCTTTGCCGTACTCTGCCGAGCAGCGATGGATACTCTCTTTGGGAACAGGAAGATATCGATGAAGGCTCTGTCTGACTTCTCTAACTTGTGAGTTAGTCGTCCGATAATGATGGGAACACCTTTAGTTTAGGTCGCGGGAGCCTAGTATGTTGCTAATAGCTTCCTCATTAGTGCTACATTGCTCAGATAACTGCGGCAATGCCTACGCGAAACCTTTACCTTTGTATAGGTTTGTTTTCCTCATCGTAGTTGTCCATTAGTAGTATTAGCTACCCACGAAGCTGTATATAATACACCGCCTGCTAATGATACTGCCCATACATAGCTAGCTTTTGCCTGACCACGTGAGACAATGATAGCGCCAATATTGAGTAACAGTTTCATGTGTCAATGAAGGAACAAAGGGACGAAACAGCATCTGAAGAATGTGTACACGTCTCTGGGGCTGACGATGCTGTCAGCAGCAGCCGGGGCCCTGGGCTTCTTCCTGCTTCAGCTACAGGTACACCTGTCATCTGTGGTACTGTTGTAACGCTATCTGTATCGGTGTATTGACTGTACATTGTACAGTGTGTTATGGTAGGAGTGAGGGGTACAAGGTGGCAGAGCCCTATCTAATTAAAGGGGTGTGTCACGGTGAGTGAGTGTGCGTGAATTCGGTAATATGACCAGTGTTCTTGCTGGCAGATGTTAAACCGTTTTCAGTCCTTATTATTGTGTGTACATACATACATTCTGGTAGGCTGGACTGTTTTGTGTAGGTATATACCATGCCATTCATTCTAGGCACAGAGTCCTCGGGTTAGTATGGCACCATCAAGACTGTTCAATTAGGGGTGGGGTGTATTATACTTCTAAATTTAGAAGGGAATGATGCAATGAATTTTGCAGGTGATGAATGATGTAATGGCCATGACTTTCCAGTGTATAATATAGAGCAATGAGAAACGTGCTTGGTGATGTGTATTATCTTATGTGGCCTGATCTGATTGGTCCAAATACAGTGTACAGTATGATGTAATGACACACTATTGCTCTCCCTTCACACAACACGCACACACACACACACACAGGTTTCACTGCTGGCAGTCCTGGGGTCCATTGGTCTCCTATTTGCCATCATGTTCACTCCACACACTCCCGAGAATGTTACCAAGAGACTCGGTATTGTCCACATCTGCATTTACATACAACTAGACTACGTTATCACTTCTCACGTATTGCTATTGCTGTGTAATGAATAAACTTTCAATGACCACTCTACCACTGTATTTCATGTACAACCTTCCCCCTCCCCCCCCTCCTCCCTCCCTCGTGGTATCTCTAGGTTTCCTCTGTGCCTTTGGTGCATGCACTGGTGTTAGTCTGGGACCACTTCTTGGTGCAGTTGCTGACATCCAGCCAAGGTCTGCATTGGTTAATTCATTATGTTCCTTTTGTGACATTCAGAACTGCATGTGCATGAGTAGCTACTACTATCACAGTTGATGGTTTGACTGGGCTAAGGGACTCTGCCCTGGCAAGTAAAGAGTTGCTCCATAGCCTTTTGTGAATTGTCTGCTTACTACAAGCATGTCTACTGTTTTTTTCCTGTTGTGCTTTCAGAATACATGTAGATGAAACTGTCCCATACTATACCTATTTGAACATTCGATTGCAGGTCTATGTGTTGTCTCTCTCTTATCTCTCTCTCCACACACCTCTCTATGTACCCAGTATATCCCTTTTTTCCTCTTTTCTTCTTCTCTTCCAAACAGCATTCTTGTCGTGTGCCATATTTGGTAGCCTCAGTCTGCGCTCTGTAGCCGAGAGGAGAAGGCTTCTATGACTGTTCTTGGGACCTGGTATGCCAGCAGCTATTGCATACTCATCACTCACCACCAGAGAGCATGGCGATAAGGTTTTCGGTTGTTCCTACTAAATGCTCAGACCATGCTGAGATTTGCCAGACACACCAGACAGTCACAGATAGGTACCAACACTTCTTCCGTTTGCCTATGTGGCTACATCTACTGGGCTTCCTGGGGTGTCCCTCAACTAATTCGGCAGTTAGGCTTTCTCCCAAACTCTTGGAGCCACACTATGTCATGTGACTATAGCGAGTGAACAACCGTCGATCACGTTACCACAGTTACTGGTAATGCATCAATTTTCACGTGCGTATGACTGTATTGTACAAGTGGGAGAAGCTTCAACTAGTTACAAAAAGGATGTCTTTTTTTCCTCTAACCTCTCTGGCAGGTTTTTGCCACCAACTTCTTGTTTTATGACTATCTGCATGTAGAGTAGGGTTCTTATGATCCTATCTTTGGACTCAACAGGTTGGTGGATGATGCGTCTTCAATATTCTTCCGGTCGATCCTTACCATGTCATCCAGGTAAAGTATAGTTTCCTCTTCATTGCGGTCTCGTCTCGGTGCATGTTTTACTCAGTTGTACGTGCGCATGGACTTTACACATGTTGAAACCATCAGGCCGAGAACACACAGAACGTAGTGGACGAGAACACATCCTTTTCACTACATGTAGTAAGGTCACCACTACCCACTTCATTTGTCCCCTATACCAGTCCCTACACAGTAATCCCAGTGCCTCACCACGCAGTACGCACAGAGTTCACACTGCAAAGCATTTTGAGTTGGCTCTTCTCTCCCCGGTTTATAGGCTTATCCTTCTATTGCCCCCGGGTGTATCTACAATCCATTATTCCACCCTGAGCCACTAGAATAACCATAATACATTATACCGTGTTTCAGCAGGGTAAATTCAACACGGTCGCTTATGACGAACAACTTGCAACCCACCTTTCAAAAACACTTCTGTGTGAAATCCCCTACTGGCCTAATAGCCTTTCTCTATACAGCGCAAACTGATGCTGTGACAACAATAGATCCCCTATGCATGACAATTACATTGTACACTCCATTTTTCAGGATTTTTTAGCGGGAGGAGCACCTGTTTTAATATGTGGCTTTCTTATTGTACTTTAGTTGACTTTGCTCCACCTTCTTCCACAAGCTGTAGTGCTCCGGTCGGTTACTCTGTTCTGTGGGTCGCTTCTCTTTGACACCACACTGTTGGGACGCGATCAACACAACGGAGACGACGACTACGTCAGTCACTCTCTCGACCCACTTCTGAATTCCTCAACATTTCCGTCGTCCATGTTCGTATCCTGGCCTCCAAGGTTTGCTTACTCTTGTTGAGACATGGAAGGCGAGAGAAGGAGTTGAACGAAGAGGGAGGGAGGGTGTGTTGTGATAGAGGAGGGAGGGGAGGAGGGGAAAGGAAAAGAAAGAGTTTACTGAGGGCTGATAATTTGTGTATTCCACACTGAGTCTTTTACTCCCAGGAATGAATCAAGTAAAAATTGAAACTTACAGTAACTGACATATTTGTTGAGTTTAAATGGTCACTACATCCATTCTACTTTACTTGATGGGGTCCACTTCTTTGCCTTCCTCCCCCACCCTGTCTTCCCTCCCTCTCCCTCTCTCGTTCATCTCTCCAGGGAAGAAGAGGAAGAACCACTACAATTTATACTGTTCTCTGGGTGATAGAGGACTTAACTGAGCTGTTTTGGTTCGAATCAAAAACACTCACACACAAGAAATTGCCCTTCAATTGTATCAGGCACCATTTTTGTGATAATTTTGATGCTAATAAAGATCTGTCAAGTGCCAGCCGTGGTGCATGCAGTTGAATCGGAGGGGCGTCAAAACGGAGGTGTGTTGTGCTCTTAAAAAGTTCATTGTACTAATGTAAAATGACTGCCTAAAATAATGGTGGTTGCGTATACATCAAGCTAGAGTCCTTAGAGATTGCACTAGAGGGCGATATCAAAATTCATGCACATACAGT
>CASHTH010003312.1:0-11493 GCA_030341885.1 Geodia barretti
GCCAGTGGAAATAGGCTGATTTCGTTCTTGAATGAGGTGGAGTTGGTGATATGTAATGGTAGGAAGTTAGTGTCGGAGCCTGAGTGGACTAGAGTAATGCCAAGCCTGCAGCAAAAATCAGTGATAGATCATATAGTTACGGATGTGCAGTTGATGAGGGAATCCGGTGATGTACAGGTTAATATTGATATTGGTGCCTCGGATCATTTTCTAGTGTGGCTGGAGTTGGGCCGGGTTACGAAGTGTTGTAAAAGCAGAAGCGGACAATAAGGAAGTGGCGTGTAGACAAATTTTCGGATGAGGGGGTTAGGGTGAAGTATAGTGAGGCCTTGAAAGCGGAGGTTGAATCATTTTCAGAGAGCATCAGGGAGAAAGTGAGTGAGGGTATTAGTGGAAGTGGGTTAGTCAGTGCAGTTGTAGAGGAGTGGGAGCACGTTGTAAAAAAAGGTGGCAAAGGCTGAGGTAGGAGAGAAGGTAGTAGTGTGTGGCAGGGCAGTCAGGTGGTGGGATGACCAGCAGAGAAGGGAGGCTTACAAGGGAGGCTGGGGTGTCAGTGACTAGTACAAAGGGCAAAGCTAGAGGTGTTAAAGAGGCATTATCAGCAGTTTGGCACTTGTAGCATTGATGCAGTTTTTGATGATAGTTGGAAGGAGGAAGTGGATAAGAAAGTGTGTTAGTTTTCTAACCTTCCAACAGTTTGTGTGGAAAGTGTATTGGATACGGAAATAGATTTGGAGGAGATTGCATTGTGTGTTAAAAAGTTGAAGAATAACAAGACTGGTGGTAGTGATGGGCTTGTGGGGAAGCTTCTAAAGCATGGTGGGTCAGGGATGGTAGAGTTACTTAAACAGTTGTTTACAGTAATTTGGCGTGAGGAGTTTGTGCCACCACAGTGGAGGGAGGGCCTCATAGTTAACCTGTTTAAGAAGGGAGATAAGGCAGTGAAGTGGGTTGGGAAGATATTTTGTAAGGTATTGAACGATAGGTTGGTGAAGCATCAAAGTGTTGCATGAGGGTTAGGCTGGTTTTAGGGTTGGAAGGGGTTGTGTTGATAATATTTATACACTGAATGAACTCGTGCAGGGTAGACTAAAGGAGGGGAAGGAGACATATGCATTCTTTCTAGATGTGCAGAAGGCATACGATAGTGTGTGGCGTAACGGCTTGTGGTTAAAGTTGTGGGAATTTGGGGTAAGAGGGAAGGTGTGGAGGGTCATAAAGAGGATGTACGAGACTTCAAAGCGTGCTGTATTGTTGGATGGGGAACGGTCAGAGGCATTTGATGTGGAACAGGGGGTAGCTCAGGGATGTAGCCAATCTCCAATTTTGTTTTCCGTATTTATCAATGGGTTGTTGAGGGAGGTGGAGGAAGCTGAGATTGGGATTGATTTAAGCAGTGGTGGGAGACTTGGAGGACTTTTGTTTGCAGATGACTTCGTTGGTGTTAGTGAGTCTAAGGATCAGTTACAGGCACTTATAGATGTGGTGCATGCTTAATGTCTGAAATGGAGGCTAAAGGCTAATGTGAGTAAGAGTGCAGTGATGGTGTTCTCTAGGGAGTCAGTGGATGGTGCTTGGAAATGGGGGGAGCATGTTTTGCCTAGAGTATCTAAATACACATACTTGGGTGTTGATTAACCCTCGGCGCGCATGCGCAGCGAGGGTTACAGTAGTTGGGTTTGTCTGTCTGTTGTCTGTCCATGCTCCAACTCACTTCTCGATGGTTTATTCATCCCACAAACGATACGACATAATAAACGGGTAATAAGGATCAGTTTAATCGAACGGTTTTTCCTGAAATGACTGCGTTCGAGAGCGACAAACTGGCACCGTCGCGGACCGTGTTCCGTGACCCAACCCATCAAAAGCGGTGCGCATGCGTATATTAGATTAGGCCAACTTTAGAGTATGGGGGTGAGGTGTGGGAAGCCAATAAGACCCAGGCAGCTGCGTTAGAGTCCGTGATGCTGGGAGGAGCTAAGCATATTCTTGGGTGTTCGTCTAAGACATGTAATGAAGATCGCTTGCTCGTGTAAAATTTCCTCCATACAAGCCCTATATTGTTACAAAGTACGAGAGCGTGCTCCCTTGTACGATGCACAGCTATGATTTATTTCATAACACATTAGACAGGTAACACCATCTGCTCGGTTTTCAGTTGTGACTGCATTGTGTGAAGTCTAAGATTTCTACATTTGCTCAACTAACCAGTTTTACAATGCTGCGTTCTTGGCCATCTACATACAGAATCCTTTCACTATTGTCCTCGCACTTCACTAAACAAACAGTAAAGGTGGCGACAGTATAAGACTTGTGTAAGGAAATTTTCACGAGCAAGCGATGTCAGTTCAAAGTATGTAGCCATCATTCATTGTACTACTGCATCACGTTCACTAGGTCATCTCTGTCTTGTCTCCTTGCTTTTTTATGGCATCCCCATATTCCACACTCTTTTAATTCGAAGAATTGTTTATTTACTTGTCTCCCCTCCTTTTTTTACTGCATTCACATGCAATAAAAAGGGGGTATTTTTGGGCATAAGCCCATAAAAAGTAACATTAGTGGCCAAATTAAAAAACAAAAAAAAAAAAAAAAAAACAAAAAACAAAAAAAAAAAAACAAAAACAAAAAAACAAAACACAAACACAACAAACAACCCCCCCAACCCAAACCCCCCCCCAAACCCCACCCCACCCCCCACCCCCCCACCACCAACCCCCCCCACACCCCCACCCACACAAAACAAACCACCACACCACCCACCCACCCCACCCCACACCAACCCCCCACCAACAACACCCCCCCCAACAACCCCCCCCCCCCCCCCCCAAAACCCCCCCCCACACACACCCACCCACACCCCACCCCCCACACACCCACCCCCCCACCCCACCCACAACAAACAAACAAACCCACCCCACACCCCCCCCCCAACCCCAACCCCCACCCCAAACCCCCCCACCCCCAAACCCCCCCCCACCCCACACCCCCCCACCCCCCCACCCACCCCACACAACACCCCCCCCCACAACCCCCCCCCCAACCCCCCCCCCACCCCCCCCCCACCCACCACCACAACCCCCCCACCAAACCACCCCCAAAAAAACCAAAAAACCCCCCCACCCCCACCAACACCCCCCCCCAACCCACCCACCAACACCCACACCCAACCCCAACACCCCCCCCCCCCCAAAACCCCACCCCCCCCCCCACCCCCAACCCCCAAAAACCCCCCCCCCCCCCCACCCCCCCCCCCCCCCCACCCACCACCCCCCCCACCCCCCACCCCCCCACCCCCCCCCCCCCCCCCCCCCCCCCCAAACCACCCCCCCACACCCCCCCCCCCCACCCCCCCCCACCCCCCCCCCCCCCCCCCACCAAAACCCCCCCCCCCCCAACCCACACACACCCCCCCCCAAACCCCCCCCCCCCCCCCCCCCCCCCCCCCCCCCCAACCCCCCCCCAACCCCCCCCCCACCCAACAACCCACCCCCACCCCCCCCCCCCACCCCCCCCCCCCCCCCCCCCCCCCCCAACCCCCCCCCCCCCCACCCACCCCCAAAAAACCCCCCCCCCCCAACCCCCCAACACCCCACACCCCCCCCCCCCCCCCCCCCCCACACCCCCCCCCCCCCCCCCCCCCCCCCCCCCCCCCCCCCCCCCCCCCCCCCCCCCCCACAAACCCCCACCACCCCCCCCCCCACACCCCCCACACCCCCCACCCCCCAACCCCCCAACACCCAACCCACCCCCCACCCCCCCCCCCCCCCCCCCCCACCCCAACCCCCCACCCCCCCCACCCCCAAACCCCCCCCCCACCCCCCCCCCCTCTGTTCGCCTCAGACGTTTTGTTGTCATTCACATTACATCAGTGCACCAAGTTTTATTGTGAGAGAACCCATCATAAGCAAGTTATAGGCACTGACACCATTTAAACGTCTTTTTTGCCTGAGGCTGTTTGTTGTTGTTTTACAACCTTGTAATTTCTGTTTCGATGAACTCTTCATCATGGTGAATCAGTGTACCAAGTTTCATTGTTAGAGGACAAACCACAAGTAATTTATAGGCACAAACACCATTTATATGTTTTTATTGCCTTAGGCTGTTTGACGTTGTTTACAAGCTTGTAATTTCTGTTTCGGTGAACTCTTATCATGGTACATCAGTGTACAAGTTTAATTGTTAGAGGACCCACCTTAAGCAAGTTATGGGCACAAACACATTTTACAAGTTTTTATTGCCTGAGGCTGTTTGGTGTTGTTTACAAACTTGTAATGTTTACATTTTGGTACTAATGATGGGTTGCATGTGTGTACAAAGTGTTATCATTCTGGGTATTTGCTCTACCTCAACACAAACAAAAAAAAAACAAAAACAAAAACAACAAAAAACAACACACACAAAAAAAACAAAAAAAAAACCCACACACGCCCCACCCCAACCACCACCCCCCAAACACAACCCCAACACCACCCCCCCCCACCACCCCCCCACCGAAAACCACCCCACCACCAAACATACCCCCACACCAACACCCGCCACACACACCCCACCCCCCACCCCCACCCCCCCCCCCCCCCCCACCCCCCCGGCCCCACCCCCCGCCCACGCCCCCCCCCGCACCACACCCCCGCCCCCCCCCACCCCCCCCCCCCCCCCCCCCCCCCCCGCACCCCCCCTCACCCGCCGCCCCCCCCCCCACCCCCCGCCCCGCCCCCCCCCCCCCGCCCCCCCCCCCCCCCCCCCCCACAACATCCCCCCTCGACCCCCCCCGGCCCCCCCCAACCCAGAACCCCTACCCCCCCCTCCCCCCCCCCCCCCCCACCTCCCCCCCCCCCCACCCCCCCCCCCCACCGCCCCCCCCCCCCCCCCCCCCCACCACCCCCACCCGCCCCCCCCCCCCCCCCCCCCCCCACCCCCCCCCCCTCCCCGACCCCCCCCCCCCCCCTCCCCCCCACCCCCCCCCTGCCCCCCCCCCGCTCCCCCCACCACCCCCCCCGCCCGCCACCCCCGCCCCCCCCCCCCCCCCCTCCCCGCCCCCCCCCCCCCCCCCCCCCCCCCCCCCCCCCCCCCCCCCACCCCCCCCCCCCCCCCCCCCCGCTCCCCCCCCCCCCCCTCTCACCACCCCCCACCCGCGCCCACCCCCCCCCCCCCCCTTCCCCCCCCCCCCTCCCCACCACCCCCCTCCCCCCGGCCCCCCCCCCCCCCCCGCCCCCCCCCCCCCCCCGCCCCCTCGCCCCCCCAAGCCCCCTCCTCCCCCCCCCCCCCCCCCCCACCACTGCCCGCCCCCCCCCCCCCCCCCCCCCCCCCCCCCCCCCCCCCCCCCCCCCCCCGCCCCCCCCCCCCCCCCCCCCCCCCCCCCCCCCCCACCCCCCCCCCCCCCCCCCCCCCCCCCACCCCCCCCCCCTCCCCACCCCCCCCCCCCCCCCACCCTCCCCCACCCCCCCCCCCACCCCCCCCCCCACCCCCGCTCCCCCCCCGCACCCCCCCCCCCCCCCCCACCCCCCCCCCCCCACCCACTGCCCCCCCCGCCCCCCTACCCTCCCCCTCCCCCCCCCCCGCCCCCCCCTGCCCGCCCCCCCGCCGCTCGCCCCCCCGCCCGCCCCCTCCCCCCCCCCTTTCTCTCCACAGGCAAAAAAAAAACCGGGACCAGTCGCTACATGATCAGGAGTAAAGCCACAAGGGACCACAGTTACACAAGCACACAGCAACAGCTAAACGCCAACAGGACAAACGCCAGTAGCGTACACACGTGTAAACCGGCGGTGGCGCAATACGCACGGTATCCTTGCAGTATATACACTTTAATATAAAACTGGAATCCATCATTTCCTAGCCAATATCACACAAGACGCAACCCCGAGGCGTGTCTCTGCCCCTCCCCTTCCGGGCCCCCCTCCCAACCCCTCTGATCAGAGTCCACACCTCCCCCAACCAAAGCGCCCAGCTCCGCAAGATTTAAGAACGCGAGGTTCGGGGAAAAGGGAGGAAAGTGCTCAAAAGTCGGATGAAAAAGGGAAGGAAATGCACCCCCCGTCTCTGTCCCAGAGAAGGACCAACACCCGTCATGGACAGCGAAAGCTTGGCGAGCACTGCGCAAGAGCCCTATCCTCTCTCATCTCCTCTGGGGATAGCTGCTGAAAAGGTCACACAGAGATTGTGGAGAAACTGATATCAGCTGGAGCTGTCATCAACTACCAGAACAAGGTACGACGTTTTCTGTCTGCCAGTGTAACTTTGGAACACCTGCTAGTTCCACTGGGTTCTGTATAATGTTATTACATATACTCTTATATGCCTCTGGTGTAGAGAGGAATGTGATGTGTAGTTCTGAGGATGTTGATCATCTTGCTATAATTGTCATTGGATGCAAACACACATGTAAACTGAACAGCTCACGCTCTTACATGGAGAGAATAAGAGAGAGGAGAGGGGCTTCTGAGGGCTTCACAACCTGCATAGCCAAACAACATCCACAAACACACAAATGGACTAGCCATATATATACATGCATGAGCTGATGCACAGAGCACAATAATTATACAGACATAGGTTATATCAAAATGATGGAAGGACTGTTAATGAAAGATATGAAATGGTGTCGGATATATTAAAAGAGTAAAAATTGTAATGAATAGCAGCACTACTAAGTAACAAATGTAGGGCAGCATCACTTTAGAGAAGGCATAGTGGGTGCCCTGGCCTTGAGTACCAAGGATGGTGGGGTTAAAAGAGTCTTTTTACCACCGATGAACTCTCCCCACTGACCCATGCCTTTCTCACGGTGAGACTGCCCATAGTAGATACAGGTTCTCAGAAACACAAAACACACCTCAGAGCTAAACACGACTTGCAAAGTGAATGACAATATTAAGAGAGAGCTTTAAAGAAGGGAGGACCCACACAGGCCATTGTAGATAGGAGTTTACAAAGGTTGTCGTCGGATGGCAACATGCTAGTAGATTGAAGGCAAACTATCATGTATATGTTATTACACCTTATGGAGTGGTGTTGCAGGTTTATCCGTCCGACACCCGAGGGCGGATAGACCGCAACACCGCGACAGAAAGGTAAGATAAAATGTTTATTACTGTTGATTGGTCGGTGCGGCACGCACGCTTCCAAATAAGGCAATGCACGTGATCCCTACGTCAAACAAGATTGGAAACGCTCGTCGGGGGTTAGCTATGGCGGAGGCTTTTCGTTCGAAAGTACAGGGCTGGAATGACTCCTTTTCGCCGCTTGACGATGAACCAATGCCAGAGTGTCAGCAGATCCGTGACTCCAAGTAGCAGCGGACATGCGACCGAAACCAGTGACGGACCGTCGGCCAAAAAGCGCAGCTTTCTCTCTCTCTCTCTCTAAAAGGAAAGGATAAAACCTGTTGAGCGGTTTCAGTTTGTGGATTCTGAGGCTCTCAGCAAGAAGTTTGTACCAAAGAATACCGAAAAAGGCACTCAGTGGGCGCTCTCTACTTTCCTATCGTGGCACGAAAGGCGAAATGCATGCTTCGCAGAGGAATCCGAGAATCTATTACCGTGGGATGTACTAGCTCTCACTGACCCTGATATCCTCAGTAAATGGCTGACATTTTTTGTTGCTGAAGTAAGACGGTACCAAATACCCTCCTAAAACGATCTATATGATTTTAACTGGTATTCTTAGACACATGCGTCCCAGAAATGTCGAGTGTCCTTAAATTTTTACACTAGTTAAAATCACTTGATTTCTCATGCATTTTGAGCTATGTAATCAACCTAAAATTACCTGGTTTCTGCATTTTGCCATGATTTTGCTATATTTTTAGCTATGATTTCCAACCCTACCCACAGTAGATATTCACACCATTCCTCAGATATACACCCTAACCACTGGGATATTTGTCACCTTAGTACCCACTTAGGTGGTGTAGTGGATTTATTGTACTAGAATAAACTTAGCAATGACCTAGCAAAGGGTAATAAAAGCCACATATACCATCATAAATGATAATTACACCAACATCAAGATGTGAAAGTGGGCTGCTTATTTCCGTAGTCTTTTTAAGCACCAGTTCTGGTATACATGTACAACATACTGTTGAACTTGTACAAACATTATTATTGTAGCACATGTAATTATGGTACATACTATGAGCCAAGTGGGGCTGTCTAGTACAAACAAAGTAGTCCTCAAGCATGAGCTCCTTGTAGTATTGTAGTGCAGGCAATCAGCCATCCGACGGTCTAGTTGCATCATTATCATTTAACAAGAGACCATAATCAAGTGTACATGTGTTCACTATGTAGTGTGATGTGCCTCACACACACACATCTTAAAGATACACATACCTGGAGAGTCTTGCTGTTATGAGACACTGTACACAAGGGGTATGCACAATGCGAAACATTGTGACTGTAGCCTTTTGCAAACCTGCAGTAAAGTTGCAGGTCAATAACTGAATTAAAAATCTGTGATACAGCAATACAACCCTATATTGTTGCGAAGCATGAGTGTGCTCCTCATATTTCCTGAGCAAGTAATGCACAGGTGTTGCCCTCTCTGACAGCTCCTCAGTTTTGGTTGTGACTGCATTGTGTGCAGTCTAAGACTTACATGTTCGCTCAAGTAACTAGTTTTACAATGCTGCATTCTTGGCTCTCCATTCACCATTGTCCTCACACTTTAGCCAACCATCCACGTATAGTGCCAGTAATTACAAGTACGACCAACTTGTAAGGAAGCATCTGTTGGATATGCAACGTTGGAACATATATGTACCACCTGTAATGGAACAGTTGCCCACGATGTATTGGCTATACCCAAGCTGCATAAAACCCATATGGGAGTAGGTTTATTGCAGCGTCAAACAAATGTTTAACCAAGCAATTATCGGGGTTGTTGACAAGATTTTTAACAACTACAAACACACTTTAAAGAGTATTGTTAGAGAGATTTATAGAGTCTTGTATCTACAAAATACGGGAGTTAAAACCCTTTGGGCGCCATTTACATATATGTATATATGCACAGAGCCTCCATAAGTGCATAAGAATTTATATATGGCTATAATACTAGGCGCTAATATGTTATACATCAATTTCTGCTTATTTAAGGAGACACCTATGGCGCCCAAAGGGTTAATTGATAATGCGCAGTTAGTCTTACAATCAATGCATACACTCAACGATACTTCGGCGGCTAGAACCATGGACACCTTTGACTTTTCCACATTGTATACAAGCATACCACATCATTCCTTGAAGAGCAGTATGAAACAATTGATAGAAGATGCCTTTAAGGTGAGAGGAGCAATGTATTTATCGATAACTAAGAGAGGTAAATGTTTCTGGAGTACCGACAATAAGTATGAAATTAACATCAGTAAAGCTCAGCTAATAGATATGGTCTACTATCTTATTGACAATATATATGTGTCAGTAGGTAATAGGGTGTTTCATCAGTGCATAGGTATACCTATGGGGTCGGATGGTGCACCTTCATTGGCAAATTTATATGTATTTCACTTTGAGTACGTATATATGAGAAGGCTGATAAGTAGTAATATATGTCTAAAGCGAGAGGATTTTCTAACACCTTTCGGTACATCGACGATCTACTCACTTTAAATAACCCCTCTTTTGAGAATGTGATAAATGAGATATATCCATCTGAGCTTGTGTTGAAGACAACGAGAATAGTGGTATGGTTTCTTACTTGTATGTTGGCATTATAATAAAAGATGGATAATGCACCACCACCGTCTATGATAAGAGAGATAGTTTCAACTTCCGTATTGTTATTTTCCTTTTATGAGCAGCAACATTCCCGCGGGCCTTCGTATGGCGTTTATATATCTCAATTAGTGAGAATTGGGTGAATATGCAGCACCAATGATGAATTTATTAAACGGAATATGATGATTACTACAAGATTGATAAAACAAGGTTTCCGTTATAAGTTGGTTGGCAGCTTCAAAAAATTTATGTGAAATATAAACATCTAATGGATAGATACAACGTCGGTCTGAAGAGACATGTTTATGAAGGCATATGTGGCCTGTATATTGGACGACCATCCTTGTACAGACACGTAACCACACGGCAACGTCGTTTGTAAATTCTGGCTGACCCTACATTCCTTTAGAGGAAGGATCTCACTGTGCTTTGCTTCCTGTTGGCCTGCGTTATATATTGCTTGCTCTTGGTCTCTCTCTGTCATTCCGTTTCTGTGCTGTCGTCGATATTGAGGTGTGTTTTCGTTGATTGTACTACTCCGTGGGCAGTACCACTGTGAGAAAGGTGTGGGTGAGTGGGGAGAGTTCACCAGTGATAAAAGACTCTAACCCACCATTCCTGGTTCTCAAGGCCAGATCACCCTTCTATGCCTATAGGTCTTGCTAGCTGACCTGTCTAATGGTACTGCCCTACACTACTGTTTACCTATTATTTTTGTGCTGCCGTGTTCCTATGGATGTTTTTTTAACCTTTTATATGTGTCAGATTATTTTGATACCTTTTGATAACTTTTATATATACCACCTGTGTCCGTACCGTCTGTTGTAGTCATTTCACCACCATCTTGCATCAGCTCACGTGTTTTTGCAAGTCCCAAGTAGCTAAGCCCTTATGGTTATTATGTATGTTAATTGTAGCCCTTCTGAAGTCCTGTTTTCTTTCTTTGTATATAGCGTGAGCTGTTCAGTTTTCATGTTGTGAGTAAAGGCGGCGGCAATATAGGACTTGTGTGGAGGAAAATATACATGAGCGAGCAATGTCAGTTTGAAATATGTAGCCATCATCCATTGTACTACTGCATCACATACGCTCAAGTGACTACTTTTACAATGCTGCATTCTTGGCTTTCCATTCACCATTGTCCTTGCACTTTTTAATGTGTGGTAAGAGATGGGTAGTTGACTGTGGTGTGTGTGGCCTCATTGCGCAGATATCATTTTTAGCATTCCTATGTACACACTGGTTTTCACTTTGGATGTACTACTGCTGTTTAGTGATGCCATGGCTGGTCTTGGCAATGTTATACCCATCTGGTTGGACCCTAAAGAATATTTTTCCTATTAATAACACATAATTCCAGCAATGATTTCCAATATGTGTGAGTGTGTGGTGCTACGTAGGTACGGGACTTGCATGGCAACAACCATAATCTGTTAGAAACAGGACAAAATGGAGGCACAACTAAACGATATTTTGCTATTGTATGGGGGGTTGTATGACATCTCTCTGCAAAATGATGTCACATTTGACTTTCTCCTGCATATCTCTCTGTCACACTTTCTCCTATACTCAGGATGGTGGTACTCCACTCCATATGGCCTGTCAGAATGGACACAAGCAGACAGTTGACGTTCTGTTGAAGAATGGAGCAAATGTTAATCTTACCACTACAGTGAGTTATATTGAGGCCATTAATTAACCCTTGGTGCACAAGGACAGAGAGGGTTATGATACTATGTCTGGTGTGTGTGTATGTATCCCTTCTCTCTGTTACCCC
>CASHTH010003313.1:0-28971 GCA_030341885.1 Geodia barretti
CGTGAGCCGAGAGTGATCGGATTCGCACTCTACAATGGAGGTGTGTACAGAACACTCCCTCCACAATCTTTAGACAATATAAAACTTGCCGACTCGATATGCGAACACCCGCCGGGGGCTCTAAAACTAGTTCCACTCCTATCCTCCCAGTTCGATAGAACGACACTACGTCAAGCCCGGCGCATTGACCCGTGCTCGATACTCTCGGCGAGCAAGTTAAAACTCATGAAGCTTCAGCATATATTCTTCGCTCTTCAGCTTAAATGGTGACAAATGGCTGCAAAAACGAAAACACCCCCATACGCGCACGCTATTGCACTGTGGACTGTTATACGATAAAATCGCAGTACGAGGATGTGAATAACTGCATCCTAAAAGACATCTTGAGATTTTTTGTAACGGTGTGTTGGTCAAATGCCCTGACACCTAAGTTATGACTTGGCGCAACACAGGCCTGCTGCTACAAGATGCGGTATACCCGGCCGCTCGCTCCTAGCTGATGCCTACCGCATCGCGCTCGTATAGGGGGCAAAGATGTCTAGAAATACCTGCTATCCAATAGAAACGACAAAACACCTCGAATAACTCTGAGCAGGAATATATCAGTACCAATAACAATTTGTATAACGAGTGAAAACCCGCCTCTGCTGCACCGACACTAAGTTCCCTAAGAAACTCTTCACTTTCGTTATCCTTATAGGATAGGGGCAGCACTTCGTGGAGTGATGGGCTAGGGCGCCTCATTCGTTCGTACGAATGTCGGGGCGTAAAGAGATAATGCAGTGTGGCCAGCATGGTTTCTCGCTTGATGCTGTTGATTACTTGGGGGGTTAAATTGATGCGGGAATAAGTATCTGACATTGCCCACGCTGGGTTGGGCAGAGTCCGGGCGGATACTGGTCGGTGTAGTCAAAAAGAAAAAAATAAATGTGGCTGTTGAAACCGTTTGGCGCAGATATGGAAGACGGAAGAACTATCAATTCTTTGAGGTCGTTTAACGTGGAAGCATGTAGTCTGCTTCAAAAAGGAATAGGGCAATGCATGCTAGGCGACGATGTACTGTCGGATTGGGCTGGATGTCTGATGCGGGGTTGGTCTCTTAACTTCGAGCGCCATAGCACGATCCATGAATCGCCGCGTGCGGCCAATCTATCAGTGATGAAAAGGCAATGCCGTCACCGATGCGCGCTGCCTGCTCTTCGGCCTAATACGAAAACTCCTCCCGGTCGACTTCAACGGTCCAATCGTTCTAGCTTTTTGTGGGTGCTTCAGTGTTCCTAATTTTAGTCCCCATCCGTGGGGGAGCCAAATCAGAGTAGAAATTATTTGACCAATTGGGTGTATGGACGGAGTTATTGTTGGTGTTTTCGGGTCAATAATGTGTGAGTAATTCGGGGCGGTTTAGTTCATTCGGGTGTTGAATGGACTTTTTATGTTCTGTCTCTCTATAATAACCTCCCTGAAATCATTCCGCGGGAGCGCGATTCTGAAGTCTGTGAATGGCGTCTAATTTCAACGATTTTAGATTCTCACTTCCTCCGCTGCGTTCAGAATGACGAATTGATGGATGGCGGCGTTCAGAATGACAGGTACTTAATGCTAATTCTGCGAAGTTGAGAAACATGACGAGATGAATACGCACTATCTTATGTTTCAAAAGAACTGGTTGCATACCTCTCTCAGTCCATCGAGGGGGAAGGGACTTGGCGCTACGCAAGAGGAAACGTAACTGGGTGTTCCAGTGGACCTTCACTTGCCCAGTTCCTAATGGGCGGGTCAAAGGTTTCCTCTTCCAGTCGAGCATTTGCACCTGGACGGTTTCCGCCGGCAAATTGCTTGACGTGATATAAGTCTTAACGGGGCCCCTTCAGAGAAAACGTGGGTGGGCGCAAAAGACCGCCCATCAAATTGATAGTGTGAGCAGGTTGGAGACGCTGGCAAATGGACCAGTGAATATGAGGGATCTCGATAGATAGGGGGGTGGGGGAAGGGCACGTTGTGTCCGCGGCTATTAATAAACGCGGGAGGCTAATACCCTGCGGCTATCGGTGTTGTAAATAGGCTCGTCCAGAATGGCGGTTATGGTGGGCTTGGGGGCGTCGGGCTTGCCGAGCATGCGACGGATTGCCGCTCTGCCGAACTGCTCGAATGCGACGAGCGCGCTGACGGGGTTGCCGGGCAGCCCGAGAAGCGGCACTTTTCTGCCTTCGCCTCGCATCGAGGATGCCGAATGCGAGGGGCTTGGCTGGGCGCATTCGCACGGACCAGAAGTCTATTTCGCCGTGCTGTGAGAGGACGTCCTTGACCATGTCGTAGTCGCCTTTGGAGACGCCTGCGGATGTTACGAGCATGTCGGAGTCTAGTCCGTCGCGCAGGCTGGCGTTCATGGAGTCGAGGTTGTCGCGGGCGATGCCGATGAGCTTGGGAACGCCGCCGTAGCGCAGTACGCTGGCTGCGATGCTGTATGTGTTGCTGTTGTATATCATGCCGGGCTGATAGGGGTCGCCGGGTTCGAGGAGTTCGTTGCCGGTGGCGAGGATGGCGACTACGGGCCGGCGGAAGACGCTGACGGAGTCGTAGCCGAGCGAGGCGAGTACGCCGATTTCTGAGGGGCGCAGCATGGCGCCTGCTTGCAGGACGCATTCGCCTTTGCGGACGTCCTGACCTGCGGGGCGGATGTCGTCGCCGACGGAGACCTGATAGCGGATGGCGATTTCGCTGAGGGGTGTGCCGTCGGCTCGGCGCTGCATCTCGTCGGTGTCTTCGAAGGGGAACTACGGCGTCTGCGCCATCGGGGACGGGTGCGCCGGTCATGATGCGGATTGCGTGCCCGGGGGTTACTGCGACGGTGGGAAGCTCGCCTGCGGCGATTGCGCCTGCGACGCTGAGTGTTACGGGGGTGTCGGCGGATGCGCCGTGGACGTCGGCTGCCTGCAGAGCGTAGCCGTCCATGGCGGAGTTGTCGAGGGGCGGGATGTCGTGATTTGCGAGGGCGTCCTGGGCGAGCACCTGCCCGATTGCGTCCAGCAAGGGAGTCTGCTCGGCTTCGAGCGGGTTGAAGTGGCGCAGGATGCGTTCGAGTGCGTCTTCGACGTTGAGCATGGCTTCGCCGTAGTGGCGGTGGCTGTGACCGCCTGCGTGTCGCCCTTCGGTATGTCCCGAGTGGACGGCTTCTGTGTGCTCAGTGTGGGCGTGTTCTGCGTGTCCGTGGGAGTGTCGGGCGTGTGTGGTCATGCGACTTCCTGTTGGTTATTCGGTATTTCGGTTATTCGGTATGTAAGTATATGCCCTCACCCCCGCCCTCTCCCTAGAGGAGAGGGGGACTGCGTTCTCGACTTGGAAAAGCGTTAGTCGCCGGAGGACTGGCCGGGAGGCGAATAGACTCAAGGCTGTGCGGCGCGGGAGTGATTCGTCGGATGCGTAGATGGCGGCGGCGGGATGTGGATAGCAGCGCCGCGAACTGGTCGGACTGACTGGATGACGGGGTCGGGCGCCTGGGCGGGACTGCCGCTGGTGCAGGTGTCGCCGCGGACATCTCGGATGCCGACGAGCCAGTCCTGGAAGTCGTCGTCTGCGGGGTGCGCAGAGGCCGTCGTTGTCGTGGAAGTAGAAGAGGCGCATTAGCGTCAGGCGCGTCATGGTGCTCGGCAACTCGCCGCTGAAGTCGTTGTCGTTGATTGCGAGACGCTGGATTGTGGTGATGCGGGACAAGCCAACCAGTGTCTGTGGGTCGGACAGGTCGTTGCCGCTGATGTTGAGGAACTCAAGGTCGAGAGCTTGCAGGTCGGCCATGTAGTCCTGCAGGTCGTCGTCGGTGAGGCCGCTGTCGTGCAAGCCGAGGCCGGTTAGCTTGGTGAGACTGCTGATCTTGGGCAGCACGTCTGCGCCGTCCAGCTGATTGCCGCCGATGTCGAGCCACTGCAGATTGGTGAGATTGTCAAGGTTGCTGATGAACGAGCTTGCGAACAGGTCGTTGCCCCAGAGGTAGATGTGGGTCAACTCTGTGAGGTCTGCAATCTCTGACGGAATGGAGCCGGTCAGGCCGTTTGCGGCGATTGAGAGTTGCTGGAGGTTGGTGAGGTTGCCCAGCGATACGGGTATGCTGCCGCTCAGGTCGTTGACGGTGAGGTGGAGCCTGCGCAGGTTTTCCAGATTGCCGAGCTGCGTGGGGATGCGTCCGCTGAGCTGGTTGCGGCTGAGGTGCATCACTTCTAGGCTTTCGAGGTTGCCGAACTGATAGGGTATGGCGCCGGTCAGGTCGTTGTCGAAGAGCATCAGTACTTCAAGATTGTACAGGTCGCCTAGTTCTGGCGGGATGGAGCCGGAAAGCTCGTTTCTGGCGAGGTACAGGCCTTCGAGGTGGCTGAGTTTTCCGAGGGCGGCGGGAATCTCGCCACTCAGGTTGTTGCCGATGAGGTAGATTTCGGTTATGCGGCCTTCGTCGTCGGTCTTGATGCCGTGCCAGTCGGATAGAGCGGCGTCAGAGAGCCAGTTGCCGCTGTTTATCCAGTTCGCGCCGTCGGTGGCGTTGTAGAGCGCGTGGAGCGCTGCCAATTCGGGGCGGATGATGGTCAGTGTGAAGTCGCCTGTGGCTGTGCCGGCGTATGTGGTCGCTTCGACGATGTAGTTTCCGGGGACGAGCGGTATCCTAATGCCGGAGCTTCTTGCGCGGAGGTCGAAGACGCCGTCATCGTCGTCGTCGTCCTCCTTGATGATGTTGCCCCGTCGTCGAGCAGAATCAAGTATGTGTCCGTGCGTGATTCGAGGGTGAGGTCGTATGTTGCGCTTCTGCTGACGGAGAAGCTGAAGAACTTTGCGTAATGCGTGCCGTTCTCTGTTCGGTTGCTGGAGACGCAGTCGCTTGTCCAACTGTCATCGACCGATGTGCCGCTGAAGTTCTGCAGTGTGCAGCCTGCGGGAATCGGAGATGTGGGGTCGCCGGGTGTTGGATCGGGTGTTGGTGGGTCCGGTGGCTCAGGTGTGGTGGTGTCTGATACCGGCACGGTGGTGACGGTGAGGGTGAAGCTGCCGGTTGTGCCTGCGGCGTATGTGGTGGCTTCTATTGTGTAGGTGCCTGCGCCTAGGCTTGCCAACATGCCTGAATCATATTGTGCGTTTAGGTTGAAGTCGATGTTGCTGCAAGTTGTGCCATACCGGCGTGGAGTAGTCATCGTTCTCACACAATAATTCGTCCCGTCTCTCCCGAGCCTTCGCGCAAGTACAGGTATGTATCTCTGATGATTCAAGGGTGACGGTTACAGTTGCGGCTTCGTTTAGAGTGAAGGTGTAGAAGCGGGCGTACCTGTCGCCGCTGCCGCTTGGGGCCGATACGTCGGACGTGCAGTCGGTGTTCCAGATGCCGGCGACGGTCATGTCGTCGGGCAGGGGGTCGACGCAGTCGGGTAGGGTGGGCGTGGTTTCTGGCGGGTCAGGCACAGGGTCGGGAGACGGCTGGGTTCCGTCAGGTGTGGTGAAGTCGATGCCGGCTGTGGTGAGAGTGAAGTCGCCGGTTGTCTCGGCGTTGTAAGTAGTGGCTTCTATGGTGTAGTCACCGGCTGAGAGTCTCGACTATGCGCGAATCGGTTGAGGCGGGGTAGTTGTAGTCGTCGTTTTCGTGGAGCGCAGAGCCGTCGGTCGATGTGCCGCTGCGCAGATATAGGAAGGCGTCTTCATCGGAACTGAGGTTGATGGTTACATCGGACTCGGCGTCGAGCGTGAAGGTGTAGAAGCGGGCGTACCTGTCGCCGCTGCCACCGGGCGGATATGTTAGATGTGCAGTCGGAGGCCCAGGCACCTTCGGTGGTCGCTGCTGTGAGCGCCTGCACACAGTCGGTCTGCGCGGCGGCAGTGTTCTGGACGCTGAATGACGCTATTAGCGTGAGCGCGATTGCTAGGCTGATTGCGGCGATGTGGGTTAGTCTCATGTGGTTTTCAACCTCTGTCGGAGTTGTAATGTTCTAGAAAAGTTTATACATAGGGCTGTGTGTCGTGTCAAGGAAAGCGCGAGTCTGCCGGTGGGTCAGTTTGTCTGCCGATCAGCTTAATCAGTCTATCATCAGTCGGTCAGTGGAGTGGTGGGGTGATTGGTTGGTTCCAAGCGTTGTTTGACAGGCTAATCACGAACGGTAGCTTCGTTACGGGCAATAATCGAAAGGCTCCGATCGGGTATCGGTGGCGTGGAATGGAAGTGGTGTGAGTGATACAATGCGCCGCAGCGTGAGCGGAACTTTATGCCTGCTCTTATGCGTACACTAGGGTGTGTTGACATTTCGAAGTTATCTCACATTGTTTCTGTCATTTCTCGCTTCGCTCGAAATCTAAAATCGGAGATTGCCGCATGTACAACGATTTTAGATTCTTCACTCCGCTGCGCTTCGTTCAGAATGACAGAATAAACATACAGTTCAATTCTAAAACTCTTTGTGCATCAGATGCCAACAGAACCTAATGCTTTCAATGAATAAGATGACGATAATTCAGAGGTATGCGAATGGCTGCGAATGAACGATACGATGTTATTGTGGCGGGCGCGGGTAATGCTGCGCTGTGCGCGGCGATGGCGGCGGCGGATGAGGGTGCGTCGGTGCTGGTGCTGGAGCGCGCGCCGGAGTACCTGCGCGGGGGCAACTCCTTCTTTACGGGCGGGCTGTTCCGCTTCGCATACGACGGGATCGAGGACATTCTGGGCATCATCCCGGGGATTGGCGAGGAGGAGCGCGAGTCCATCGATGTGGGCAAGTACACGCAGTCGCAGTTCTATGACGACCTGATGCGGGTTACGGAGGGGCTGTCTGATCCGGAGCTGGCGCAGGTGCTGGTGTCGCAGTCGTATCCGGCGATGAAGTGGATGGAAGAGCAGGGAGTGCGCTGGATACTGGCGTACGGCGGCAGGCGTTCAGGCACGAGGGCATGCTGCGCTTCTGGGGCGGTCTGATCGTGGAGGCGGTGGGCGCGGGCAAGGGGCTGACTGACCAGGAGTTCGAGATACTGGAGCGAAAGGGCGTGCCGGTGCTGTATGGCACGAAGGCGCACAGCCTCGTCACAAACAACCGAGGGCACATCACAGGCTTGACGGTGCGGGATGCGGAGGGCTTCCGCGAGGTAGACACGAATGCGGTGGTGCTGGCGTGCGGCGGGTTCGAGTCGAATACGGAGATGCGGACGCGCTACCTGGGGCCGGGCTGGGAGCTAGCGAAGGTGCGGGGCACGCAGTTCAACACCGGTGACGGCATACAGATGGCGCTGGACATCGGGGCGCAGTCATACGGGCACTGGAGCGGCTGCCATGCGGTGGCGTGGGACCTGAACGCGCCACCGTTCGGCGACCGCAACATCGCGGACCTGTTCCAGAAGCATTCGTACCCGTTCGGGCTGATCGTGAATGTGGAGGGGAATCGCTTCGTGGATGAGGGCGCGGACCTGCGGAACTACACATACGCGAAGTACGGCAAGGAGATACTGGCGCAGCCGCAGCGGGTGGCGTTCCAGCTGTTCGACCAGAAGACGAAGCACCTGCTGCGCGACGAGTACTTCATACCGCAGGCGTCGGTGGTGGAGGCGAATACTATCGAGGAACTGGCGGACGGGCTTGGCATCGATGTGGCGACGATGACGCAGACGATAGCGGAGTACAACGCCGCTGTGCAGCCGGGCGAGTACAATCCGACGGCGCTGGACGGCAAGCACACGGAAGGGATCGAACCGCCGAAGTCGAACTGGGCGCTGACGCTGGACGAGCCGCCGTATATGGGCTACGCGGTAACCTGCGGGCTGACTTTCACTTTCGGCGGGCTGAAGATAAACGCGCAGGCGCAGGTGATAGACACGGAGGACGCGCCAATACCGGGGCTGTACGCGGCGGGTGAGCTGACGGGCGGGCTGTTCTACAACAACTATCCGGGCGGCTCAGGGCTGATGGCGGGCGCGGTGTTCGGGAGGATTGCGGGGGCGCAGGCGGCGGGGTATGCGGTGGGGTGAGGTCAGTGGGCATCTAATGGATTACGCGTGGTCAATCCTTCGCGATGTGCCGCTGCGAGTAAGCGATTGTCGGCGCAGACGAATATGAGCGGAGAGCGCATGTCTTGGCGAGCCACCAAGTATCCTGCAAGTTGCAGGGAGTCCAGTGTGCGAAGGGCGTATCTGTCCAAAAGCCGCTCCGCCTCGCTCATTGCTGTAGCCGTCTGTTGCACAAAGTACATATTCGCTGCATCGTCGGCGATTTGTCTGAGAACGTTACGGGCGCGTTCCGCTGATATATTGCCTTCTCGTTTCTAGCCTGCGAATGGCGGAACGAGCTTCCAAGATGGTAAGGTCCAAGATAATGAGTTCCCCGCCTTCAAGGTCTTCAACGAGTGCCTGGACTTTGTCTGAGCCATCTTCTTCAATGAAGATCTTGAGAAATGCACTCGTATCAAAGTAGTAGTTTGGCATTGGCGCGGTTAAACTCTGTCTTCTCTATCTTTTATCACGGTATCGGAGATCATCTCGCCCTTGATTCGCACCGGCTTGAAGTTGCGGTGATGGGCGATATAATGTCGCCGATACTTTCCGCTGCTTCGTATGAGCGCGCGCTTGACTAGCGTTGTTGGATCAGAGTCGGGATGTGTCCATATAGCGCGTGAAGGATGTGCCAGACTTACAACTATGAGCCCGTCTGAGTTCTTGTGCGCCTGACTCTTCCATCCGCGTGTCCGTCCCCCGCTTCGTATCCTCAAATTCATCTAAGAGTGAATGCGCGTCTAGTTTATTGCGTACCCATTCACTAGCATTCTTGCCTATACACACAATTACGCGAGCACCAAGCCTATCAATTACAGTTTGATGGAACGGCCAGCACAATAAAGCCAGTTCTCTAAAGTCGCCTTCAAGCACCTTCACGTTTCGTGAGCGCTGGAACACTACTTCACTTACAGGCACTTCGCCGGGATCATGTCCAACTCTTCCGAACAAGTGCAGCATTCTTTGCTGCATGGCGTCTTTGCCCGGAGACTTTCCTCTCCAAGACTCATCTCTGTAAGCAGACCAATTTTCTGGTTTCTCGTGAAGAACCTGATTGATATGCCGTGATACGGTTGAATCCGGCATACCCTCCGGGGTTCCGCCCGGATTTGCTCCAAGGATGTAGAGTTCGGACGGTGCGCCAAATGCGCGCCTGCCCGAGTAAAAGACCTCTCCCGACTTGTCCAGAAGTGATTTGGGGATTAGTTCAGCGAATTCCTCAATCATCTAGTCGCTCCTGACATAAGGAAGCCTTCTTCGTGATTGGTGGGGAAGGGGAGACTCGAACTCCCACGCCTTTCGGCACATGATCCTAAGTCATGCTCGTCTGCCAATTCCGACACTTCCCCACAAGCGAGGGCATGGGTGGCTGGGCGCCTGCGGTATGTAAATTATAGCATAGGGGCGGATGCTGCTCGCAGCAGATTGCGCCTACATTGCCTTGAGGAGCTTGCGGCGCAATCCGCGGGGTTTGCTGTGCTCGATAACGAGGTCGGTGGCGTCGTGGAATGCCATGAAACTGCGCATTGCGGCAGCGATGTCGGCGACGAGTTCGTCTTCGGGCTGGATGCCCGGTTCGAGGTAGAGGCCCTTGAGGCGTAGGGTAGATTTGCGGCGTTCGAGCTTGGGGTCGAAGCGTCCGACTAATTGGTCGTTGCGGAGGATGGGAGGAGCAGAAGTAGCCCCATATACGCTGAGGCGCTGGCTGTATGCCTCGGGTATCTGCTGAAAGCCCAGAACTGGGTGTCGCGTCCTTTGCCAGAAGAGGCTGTCGAAGGGGGATAGGAAGTGTGTGTTGATTTGGGTGATGTCGCCATCGGCTGCGCGCTGAAGAAGGGGGAGGTTGGCGGGTGGACGACCTGCTCGGACGACTGTGCCGGCAGGTTCAAGTTATTTTCGACGGTTAGCAAGGCGTATGTCGTGAGCGGCGCGGGTGGTACAATCAAGGGCAGGGGATAATAGGAGGGGGCAAAGGGGAGAAGAATCGGGGGAATGCGTGGCAGGCGCTAGACTTTGTGCGCGACGCGGCTTCACCGTACAATAACGGTATTATCATAGGTTACTACGGCTTCGGCCAGCCGCTCCCTAAAAAGAGGCTCATCGGATACTCCGTCGTAAATGTACGCTATCTCAATAGAAATCAGGTCTATCAGGTCTTGATGTTCGAAATCATCATCAAATGCAAGCGTGATAATGCGCTCTTCAAGAATGTTGAAGGCTATCTCGCCATTCAAGTACAGATTCAGCGTTTCTAACGCTATATTGTCAGGCATGTCTTTTCCTCCAATAAACAAGTTCAGATTTCTACTACCGATGCCGAACGGCATGAACTGTACCGCATTCTCGATATTAGAAGAAAGCTTACCGAGGGTCAAGCGTACATAGAAGTACGTAGAATCTCGCGCAATCCGCCTAGAGGCGATTTTCCTCCGGGAGTGCGTAGCCAGATAATTAGGATACGACTGACGGTTAACGATTGGCTTCTATGCCGCGCGCATCAGTATGTAAATGAGGATGGTTCTGACTTCACAGGGCCGGATCCCAAATGGATACAAATTGACGATGCGATATTCAAGCAAGGCAGACCTAGCTGATATCGCAAGAGGGGCAGGTATTCTTCATTGCAGGCAGTTATTCTTTGTCCGACATGCAGGCATCTGAACGCTCCTGACAGCGGGTTTTGCGGGGGATGCTGGCGTCGGCTTGCGGACAGCATGGCGATGAGCAGGGATGAGGCGGAGACGCTGGTGAGGCGCTGGCTTATCCGGCAGCGTCTGTTCAGGGGCGCGCGCTGGGGTGTTGTTGCACTGCTGCTGATTGCACTGGGCGCTGCTATTGCGGATTACTACGGGGCATTCGCTCGCCCTCTGCCGCCTCCTACATCAGACATCAGCGCGCTTGTGTCGCCGGGGGATTGGGCGATGTTCCTACGCGACCCGATTCACTCAGCGGCGGCTTCGGATGTGTCCGCAACTCCACAAGGTAGGCTGAAGTGGCGATTCGATACGGACTTCCCGCTTTTCTCGTCGCCAGCGGTAGTGGATGGTAGATTGTATCTAGGGTCGGGTGACGGCCGCATCGTTGCTCTGGACGCCGACAATGGCGAACTGATATGGGAGCATGAGGTACTGGGTCCTGTGGACTCGTCGCCTGCTGTGGCGGGGGATTAGTGTGTTCATCGGGTTGCGGAATGGGCGGGTGCTGTCGCTGAACAAGGATAGCGGGGAACTGCAATGGGACTTTCAGACAGGCGGGATATTTGCGACTGCGCCGGTGGTGCTGGAGGGCATCGCTTATATCGGTAGCGGGGACGGCTGGCTTTATACGCTGGACGCGCAGACGGGACAGGTGCGGTGGGCGTATCAGACAGGCGGGCATATCGCGGCGGACCCGGCTATCAACGATGACATTGTGGCGGTGCAGTCGCAGGACAGCTACCTGCATATCGTGGATAAGCATACTGGGCGGAAGCGGCTGGACTATCACACGAAGTTCGCGCGAGGGTCGCCTGCGCTGAGCGGGGACTGGGTTTATACGGCGGACCAGATTGGGCTTGTCACGGCGATAGACTGGCACAAGCGGGAGATGCCGTTCGAGAAGAAAGTGCGCTGGCTGAAGACTCAGCTCTGGGCGTGGGGGGCTTTGCGGAAACTACCGCCACTGAAGGGGCTTGCGTGGGCGGCGTATGTTCCGGGGAGCTTGGTTGCGTCGCCAATCGTGACGGAGGACAAGCTATTTGTGGCGTCGTCGGAGGGGCAGGTGTATGCGCTGGACAGAGAGACCGGGGATACGGAGTGGACTTTTGAGGCGGACGGGTTTTTCCTATCGCCGATGACACTTGTCGGTGAGGGTCTGTTTATCGGGGACAGGTTCGGGACGCTGTACGCGGTGAGTGCGGAGTCGGGTGAAGAGCTGTGGCGGTTCGAGACGGATGCGCCGATTGGCTCAACGCCGGTGGCGGCGAACGGTATGCTGTATTTCACATCTGAGGATGGGAGTTTGTATGCGCTGGAGTAGAGGGTTAACATCGGTGGAGGGGGTGGAGGGGATGGATAGAAATTGCCACGCCTAGCCTATTGGTGTATCGTAGGTGTATGACACGCACAAATGTGGACATCGACGATCAGGCGTGCGCCGAGGTTATGCGGCGTTATCACCTTGCTACGAAACGCGATGCGATAAACTTTGCGCTCCGAACGCTTGCAGCCGAACCCGTATCTGTTGAAGAGGCGCGCGCGCTTCGAGGAAGTGGCTGGGATGGTGATCTTGATGTCATGCGCTCCAGCCGCTCGCTATGATTCTCATCGACACCTCAGCCTGGGTAGAGTTCCTGCGAAATACGGGTTCCCCGGTATGCGACCTTGTTGACGAATTGCTGGCTCACGAAATCGCCATTTGCGACGCGATAAGGATGGAGGTGCTGGCAGGCGCACGCGACGAATCACACCTGACTAGCCTACGGCGGCTGGTGGCGCGCGCGACGATGATACCAACGCGGACTACGGATTATGACGATGCCGCTGCCCTCTATCGTCGCTGTCGAAGGCAAGGCGAGACTGTCCGCAAGTTGATTGACTGCCTCATTGCCGCAGTAGCCATACGAGCGGACTTGCCAATTTTGCACAGCGACGTCGACTTTGGAGCTCTGGCGCGCCACACGGAATTGCGAATCTATTCATCGGTTTCAGAGCAGGGCGTGTAAAGGCGCGGAGAGTTTCGGCGTTTTCTTCGAGGGTGAAGCCGTCTGCCTTGTATTCCTGCTTGGCGCTCATGCCGTCCACGGCGCCGGTGTCAGCCGTCTTGCGAATGGTATCCATGTCTTCTTCGACGGAGGGGAGCAGGTTCTTGCCGGAGAGCTTGGAGAGGGATGCGGCGAGGCCGTAGCCGCCCCAGTTGGAGACGCTGGCGAGGATGAGTTCGGAGACTTCGGTTACGCAGGGTTCCTTGACGAGGGATTCGACTGTCGTAACTTCATGGGCGACGTTGCCCAAGCCGATTTCGTTGCCGCCGTCGCCTATGCCGACTGTACACCCGTGATGCCTGAAGAGGTAGTCGGTGCGTGCGGTGTACTGGGTGATGTCGCGTCCGCGCATGTTGCGGTACTTGAGGTCGTCGGTGAAGCCGCAGCGCTCAATGGCGATGATGACGGAGGGGTTGTGCTCGGATATAAGCTGCTGTGCGAAGGCTTCGCTTTCGGCGTCGTCGGCTATGGGGAAGTCGATGACGGTGGCGGCTTCGCTCTTGGTGGCTTCCATGACGGCTGTGCCGTAGGAGTCGGTTACATAGACGACCTGGTTGCCGAGCTGCTCAAGGGCGTTGCCGATGGCGATCGCGCCGGGGGGCCCGTCCGTTTCTATCATACCGGCGTCGAGTATGTAGAAGCCGGTTACGATGAAGGCTGTGCCCGGGTTGTCGAGGATGAGCTGCGCCGCGCGGTCGCAGAAGTCGGCCGGGACGTAGGGGCGCAAATGGGAGATGCCCCTGCGGTCGTTGTCGAGGATGATGTCTTCGATGGTCATGATGTTTACTCTACCTCACAGGCTTTATCTTTTTGTTGCAATACCGGAAGTTTTGGGTTGCCGGGCAGTATCGGATGTTGCGACTCAATGCTGTCCAACTCATCTAAGACTGCGCGCAGCTCTTGGCGCAAAGTAGGATCGCACATTCTCAGGGAGCGTATCAACTTGCTGACTGTATTGTTGGCGTTCTGTATGTGAAGATGGCTTTCACTATGTGGGGCTCTTCTGAGCAAGTTCGTATGACCATAAAAACTCTGAGGAAGTCGCATCCCAGGGAATAAGTCCTCCGTAGACACGGGGCGGAACATGGTGAAAAGCGCTTCGTTATTTGGCACTGGTACAATGACCATTTTAACGCCCAGCCGTTCTAGACGAGACAACTTATCCTCACTCGGCGCGCTAGTCACCTGCACCTCGACTACGACAATGGGGCGGTGGTCAGCATCGTAAATTGCTAAGTCCGGCACCATACCTGCGATGGGAGTCAATTCATCTGGTATGCCGACGCGCCCTCCTTTAGGAACAGATACATGCTCGTACTCGTTAGCCGTCGTCTTTACGAAGCATCCGCCCGCATTGAGCCTGTCCCAGATCAGCGCTACCGCGTATTCGTGCAGGTACGATACGGGGTGATCGGGTGTTCCAACGTTCTGTGTCCAGATTGACATCAGCTAACCCACTGTCCTTTCGGATGAATGTCAGAATCACCTAGATTACGGCGAGGTCTTCGTCCATTTTGTCGGTGATGAACATGTGGCCGGGGGCGTGGGTAATCATGAGGGGCGGCTTGGCGCTCATGGCTACTGCCTGTGGGGTTACGCCACATGCCCAGAAGACGGGGACTTCGCCGTCTTTGAATTCGACGGGTTCGCCGAAGTCGGGGGCGTAGATGTCGCTGATGCCGATGGCGGAGGGGTCGCCGATGTGGACGGGCGCGCCGTGGACTGCGGGGAACGGGATGTTACCTGCACGGCGCGGACGACCTGCTCCTGTGCGATAGGTCGCATGGAGACGACCATTGGGCCGCTGAAGACGCCTGCCGATGATGTCGGGATGTTGGTGATGAACATGGGTACATCGTATCGCAGGTCATGTGGCGCATTTCCATGCCCGCCTTTATGAGCGCTGTCTCGAATGAGAAGCTGCAACCGAGCAGGAAGGAAACTAGGTCGTCTCGCCAGAACTCGCCGAGGTCTGTGACTTCTGCTGTGAGTTCGCCGTGCTCATAAACACGATAGAGAGGAGCGTCGCTTCGGAGGTCCGCGCCGGGGGCAAAGTCGCGCGGCTCGACTTCGCCTGACTCTACGACTTCGAGTAGGGGGCAGGGCCTTGGGTTGCGCTGGCAGAAGAGCAGGAAGTCGAAGGCGAGGTCGCGTGGGAGAATGGCGAGGTTCGCCTGCACACGGCCGGGTGCCATGCCGCTGGTCGTCTGGACCAGGTCGCCTTGGCGCATCATGCTGCGGAGTTCGGACGGGGATTCGGGCAGGGCGGTGAGTGTCATTGCGGTGTTCCTCCAGTATGCGATGTCGACCGGCCTCTTAGAAGACCGACGCTTATCAGCCTAGATTATATGGGCAGTTGGCTGCGGTCAAGCATGTGCTTTGGTCAGTTCCCCAATGTATGGAAGTGATGAATGGAAAGCGATAGGGGCTGCTCCTTCGGGAGCAGCCCCTATAGTTGGCTTCACTGATTTGCGCGCTAAAAGCCTATATGGACTATGGTACTTCGTAGCGGCCGGTGGAGGTTATCATGCCGTTTTCGATCTTCCAGACTTCGATGGTATTTAGGACGTCGCCTAACTCGTCGAAGTTCTGCGAGCCTGCGACGCCTTCATAGTCGATGTCTTCGCCGCGCCTGATAAGGTCGAGTGCTTTGGCGAAGTCACCTGGTCCGACTTTGATGCCGGGGGCGTTTGCGACTTCACGCATCGCGTCTCGGATGGCGGGACCGCTGTATTCGCCCGCCTTCTCTATGGCGAGGGCGGCGATGGCGAATGCGTCGAAGGTTTCGCCGAGGAAGGGGTCGGTCGGCAATTCGCCGAAGCGCTCTTCGTAGAGGATGCGGAAGATGGCTGAGGCGTCGCTTTCGGGGGTTCCGGGCGCAGTGCCGTAGAAGCCTTCAAAGTTTTCCGCGCCGAGCGAGTCGAACATGTCCTGGCTCTTTGTGCCGTCCACGAACAGGAATGTGCCGATGAAGTCGCCTTCGATAGCCTCGCGCAGATAGACGCCCGCGCTGACGGGGTAGCTCATGGCGACTAGCACATCGGGGTCGCCTTCGGTGGCGTTTTCGAGTTCGGAGATGTAGCTGGGCTGGTCAGGCTCCTGGGGGACGGTGGCAGTTACGGTTCCGCCCTCTGCCTCGAAGGTCTCTTCGAAAATACGGGCGAGTCCTTCACCATAGGCATTGTTGACATAGAGGGCTGCTGCGGTTTCATAGCCAAGTTCGCGAGCGAGGCGGGCTAGTATGACGCCCTGCGTTGCATCGGAAACTGCGGTGCGGAAGAGGAAGTCGTTGTCCTCAAGCACGGAGAGCGCAGGTGATGTGGATGACGGTGAAATCTGCACGACCTCGTTGGGGAATGGTTACGGACTGTGCGAGGGCTATGGAGAAGCCGCTGCCGAGCGCGCCGATGATCACTTGCACACCGTCAGCCTTGACGAGGGCGTTACCGGCGTCGGTGGTAATCTGGGCACTCGTGCCGCCATCCTTGTGGACTGGCTTCACGGGCCTGCCGAGTATGCCGCCCGCGTCGTTGATAAGCTCGGCCGCTATGTCAGCGCCGTTTCGCATCGGCTTGCCGTATGCTCCGAGGTCTCCGGTGAAGTCGAGGACGGTGCCAATCTTGATGGGGTTCGCCGGAGGGGCCGGACATCATCATCGCCGGCGTGGGGATGACGATGGGTTCGGGGGTGGGTATGGCGGCTACCGCGGCGGAGACGATTGCTTCGACTTCCATCGCGGTGAGCGGCTCCATCTGATCGGGCGTTGCATCCATGACGGCGGTCTCGACCAGCTTCTGAATTTCCATGGAGCTAAGCTGCGGCTCAGAAGATGCCATGACCGCGGCTTCGACTATGCTCTGAATCTCGGCGGGGCCGGTGCCTTCGGGCGCGGAGGCTTCAACGGCTTCCTGTACCATAGCGCGAATTTCTTCGGCGGATGGGCCTGCCGGAGCGGGTGCTGGCGCGGGGGCCGGAGCGGGCGCGGGTACATTCGCAACTTCCTGCTTAATAATGGAGCGAATCTCATCAGCGGAGGGACCTGCGGGCACGGGACCGGCTGGCCGCATGCGAATGTGAGCAGCGCAGCGATGCCTACGAAAATCAGCAGCGGAAAGAAATGTGTGCGTTTCATCATGGGTGCTTCCTCCTTAGTACCACTAGCTTCTTTATCAACATCAACACCATTAAAGGGATAAATCATGCTCGGATACGACCGTAGGACTATATTATGTCCAAAGTATTTGGAATTGACAACTACTTTTCACACAAGTCGGGGGGCAGAGGGTGTAGAGGGTGTTAATTCAGTCCGAGCTGTGAGGGTGGTTCGGCAGGGACGTAACGAACGAAAATCTCCGCTCGCGACGAAGGGAAATTGCGCTTACCACGAACGGCAACAGGTTGACTGAGCAGCGGCAAAGCGAATCTGGGATTGTGGCGCTGTTTGATGTAGGGAATTTGCGTTGCGTCCCATGGTTGACAGGGTTATGCGCCTGACATATTATCCGCGCACACGCAGGAAACAGCCCTAGCATAGGAGGGAATGCAATGCAGTACGACTACATCGTAATAGGCTCAGGTTCGGCGGGGTCGATCATGGCGACAAGGCTATCAGAGGATCCGAATGTGTCGGTGCTGCTGCTGGAGGCGGGGCCGGATTACGCGGACATTGACAGCCTGCCGGATGAGGTGAGGAACGGGTACGCTACGGGCATCGATGTGATGACGAGCGACCACAACTGGCAGTTCTGGGGGCAACCAACGGCTATCGCGGACCCGATGATGGTGCCGCGCGGCAAGGTTACGGGCGGGTCGAGCGCGATCAACGGGCAGGTGTTTCTGCGAGGCATGCCGGAGGACTATGACGCATGGGCTTCGCTGGGCAACGACAATTGGTCTTACGAGAAGGTGCTGCCGTTCTTCCGCAAGCTGGAGACGGATATGGACTTTTCGGACGACTTTCACGGGACTGAGGGGCCCATCATCGCGCGTCGGTTCAAGAATTCTGCTGACTGGCCGCCGATGCAGACGGCGTTTTACAACGCTGCGAAGGCGGAAGGTTTCCCTGACGGGCCTGACCAGAATAACCCGGATGTTACGGGGATAGGGCCGACACCGTATAACAACCCGAATGGAATACGCTGGAGCACGAACATCGGCTACCTGGGGATGTCGCGGCACCGGTTGAACCTGACGATACGACCGAACTGCATGACACGGCGGCTGATTATTACGGACACGGGCACTGACAGGCGCGCAACGGGTGTTGAGGTTGAGAGTGGGGGAGAAACCTTCGTAGCGGAGGGCAACGAGATTATCCTGAGCACAGGAGCTATCGCCTCTCCGCAGATTCTGATGCTGTCGGGGATCGGGCCTGCGGCGCACCTCGAAGAGCTGGGCATTCCGGTGGTGCATGACGCGCCGGGCGTGGGGCAGAACCTGCGCGACCATCCTGTGGTGTGGGTAACATGGCGGACGAAGCCTGAGATTGATTTGGAAAGTCTCGCATTCGAGCCACGCAGCCAGCTTATGCTGCGGTACACGGCGACGGGGTCCGACCTGCGGAACGACGTGAAGATTTCGATGTCGAACTTCGCAACGGATCGGGTTGACCGGGGCGGCAACAGGATGGTTCCGGTGGGAGTGCGGATGTCTATCATACTGGACCTTGCGGTCAGCTCCGGGGAACTGAAGCTGACCTCGGCGGATCCGAATGAGCAGCCGTCGCTGTTCTACAACTACTTCGCGGAGGAGTTCGACCGACAGCGGTCGCGCGAGGGGATACGGATGGCGCTGAAACTAGCGGAGCATCCGGACTTCGAGAGCATAATACAGGAGCGGATAGAGCCGCAGGACTCGAACATAGAGTCGGATGATGCGCTGGATACGTGGATGATGAAAGAGGCGACGACGGGTCAGCACATATCGGGCACGTGCAAGATGGGGCCTGCGTCCGACCCTATGGCGGTAGTCGCGCAGAACGGGCGCGTGCATGGCATCGAGGGGCTGCGCGTGGTGGACGCTTCGATTATGCCGGACTGCATACGCGCGAACACGAACGTTACGACCATGATGATAGGCGAGAACATCGCGGACATGGTGCGGAGCGGGAGTTAGCTTTTGCATCGATGGACAGGATTAACTTTTCTCAGTTAACTCTGTCCATTCTCTTTTTTCTATCGTTTGGACTTATGCAATGTAGAGGTGAAGCATGCGGCTTGAGGGCAAGGTTGCGATTATTACGGGTGGCGCGAATGGGATGGGCGCGGAGGAGTGCAGGATTTTCGCGCGCGAGGGCGCGAAGGTGGTGATCGCTGACATCCTGGAAGAGGAGGGAAGCAGGTGGAGGCGGAGATCGCCGAAGCCGGGGGCGATGCGGTGTTCGTGCGCCTGGATGTGACGAGCGAGGATAACTGGGCTGCCGTGATTGAAGCGACGCTATCGCGCTACGGCAAACTGGACACCTTGGTGAACAACGCCGGCATCGCAAGGCCGCATACGCCGGAAGACCTGCGCGTGGAAGATTGGGACGATCTTATGAACATCAACGCGAAGGGTGTGTTCCTGGGGATGAAATACGCGATTCCTGAGATGCAGAAGGCGGGCGGCGGCTCCATCGTGAACATATCGTCAATATCGGGATGGTCGGTCAGAAACAAGTTCACATGGGATACAACGCGTCGAAGGGCGCGGTGCGCATAGTACGAAGTCGGCGGCGGTGCAGTACGCGCAGGACGGGATACGGGTGAACTCGGTGCATCCCGGTACGATGCCGCCGATGCTCACGTCCGCGGCGAGTACCCCGGAGATCCGGAGCGAAATGCTTGCGGGTGTTCCTATGGGTAGGGCGGGACGGCGCGAAGAGGTTGGGCATGCGGTGCTGTTCCTGGCGTCGGATGAGGCATCGTACATCACGGGCGCGGAGCTTGTGGTGGACGGAGGGCTGACGGCAGTCTGAGGCAGGTGTCAGTGCCTGGCCTTGCGAAGATGATAAAACTCATCTCCAAGAGTCTCTATCGATGACTAAAGATGTGAATGAGCTTGAGGTGAAGCATGAGGCTTGAGGGCAAGGTTGCGATTATTACGGGCGGCGCGAATGGAATGGGCGCGGAGGAGTGCAGGATTTTCGCACGCGAGGGTGCGAAGGTGGTTATCGCCGACATACTAGAAGAGGAAGGGAAGCAGTTGGAGGCGGAGATCGCGGAGTCGGGCGGAGATGCGGTGTTCATGCGCCTGGATGTTACGAGCGAGGATAACTGGCAATCGGCGGTTGAGGCGACTGTGGCGCGGTACGGCAAGCTGGATGTGCTGGTGAACAACGCGGGCATCGGGATGGGGAATACGCCGGACAACCTTCGTGTCGAAGACTGGGGACAAACTTATGAACATCAACGCGAAGGGCGTGTTCCTAGGCATGAAGAGCGCGATACCGGAGATGCAGAAGGTGGGCGGCGGCTCCATCGTGAACATATCGTCAATATCCGGAATGGTCGGTCAGAGAGCTACGCACATGGGATACAACGCGTCGAAGGGCGCGGTGCGGATAGTAACGAAGTCGGCGGCGGTGCAGTACGCGCAGGATGGCATACGGGTGAACTCGGTGCATCCGGGTTTGATGCCGCCGATGCTCACGTCCGCGGCGAACACGCCGGAGATTCGAAGCGAAATGCTTGCGGGAGTGCCGATGGGCAGGCCCGGACGGCGCGAAGAGGTTGGGAATGCGGTGCTGTTCCTTGCGTCGGATGAGGCATCGTACATCACCGGGTCGGAGCTTGTGGTGGACGGCGGTTGGACGGCGACGTAGGGAGAACTGACGCGGATGGACAGGATTTTGCTGTCCAAGCACTAATCGTGTCTGTTCCATTCTTTCTTCATGTGGACTGTGCATACATCGCATATATAAGGTTGAGGTGAATCATGCGGCTTGATGGCAAGGTAGCGATTATCACGGGTGGGGCTAGCGGAATGGGCGCTGAGGAGTGCCGGATATTCGCGCGTGAGGGCGCGAAGGTGGTCATCGCGGATGTGTCGGAGGACCTGGGCAGGCAGGTGGAGGCGGAGATCGCGGAGTCGGGCGGCGATGCGGTGTTCATGCATCTGGATGTTACGAGCGAGGACGCTTGGGATGCGGCGGTGAATGCGCACAGTGGCGCTGTCGGCAAGGTGGACATCCTGGTGAACAACGCGGGGATCAGCGGGACGCATCACCCGGACACATGAGCACCGAGGCATGGGACAACTTCATGGAAATAAATGCCAAGGGCGTATTCCTGGGGATGAGGAGCGTGATTCCGCAATGCAGGCGGTAGGCGGCGGCTCCATCGTGAACATATCGTCGATCAGCGGCATGGTGGGGCAGACCGGGACACATATGGGGTACAACGCGTCGAAGGGCGCGGTGCGCATAGTGACGAAGTCGGCGGCTGTGCAGTACGCGCAGGACGGGATACGTGTGAACTCGGTGCATCCGGGTGTGATGCCGCCAATGCGGTCGTCGAGCGCGGCCCGGAACCCAGAGACGCAGAGCCCACTGATGGATCACGTGCCCATGGGGCGGCGTGGACAGACGGGAGAGGTGGGGAATGCGGTGCTGTTCCTGGCGTCGGATGAGGCGTCGTACATCACGGGGGCGGAGCTTGTGGTGGATGGGGGATTGACTGCGACGTAAGACTGTCGAGTGTATTGGTAATTCAGTCCCTTCATTTAGTCAGCGGACAGTTGGCAAGTTGGACGCGGCGGCAACGCGCTGCGTGACGTGACGCCCGCTTGGCAAAAAATAAGGAGGGAATGATATCTGAGCAGCCGTCCGAGAATCCGCAGACACTGCCGGGCGAGCCTGGAACGTCCACAATCAGATTGACCCGTTTGTGGCAATGGGCTCTGGTCGCAGTCGTCATTGTCGCCATGTACATTGCCGTCGATTTCGTGTCTTCCTACGTAGCTTTCATAGCGTGCGATGCATTAGGCTCCATCTGCGTCGATGGGGAAGGCAGCGTTTCGACCATACTCCATAAAGTCCTGGACGATTTCAGCTTCGTGGGCATACTGATCTGTATCTGGGTAGCGGCAAAACTTCTCTACGGGAAGAGGTTGCCACGCGTAGCTTTCGGAAAGGCATCGTATGGACTCAACGATCTCCTGAAGATCGCGCTATTGGTACTATGTATTGCCATAGTGTTTGCGCTGCTGTCCGAAGTCATTTCCGGGTAGATGGGACCATTCAAGCAACCAGTCTCCAGTAATGCCTGCCGCTCGTTTTTGCTGTTTTCATAGGTATTGACCTACTGCAGACCAGTCCCATGATATACTGCCAACTGACATACTAATGACAAAGGAGCAGGGCAATGGCAGCCAACGGCACATCATCCACAACTACCAACGAACTTGCACAGATGGCACACCTGATGCGGCGCGCGGGCTTTGGGGCCAGTCGCAGCGAATTGGACGCGCTCGTGGCAAAGGGCTACGAAGCCGTGGTGGACGACCTGGTTAACCCGGAGAGACTGCCGGATGTGGACGAGGACATTCTCGAGCGGTACTACGGCGGCGAGGGCTATCCTATCTTCGCCGGCATCTGGTTTTTCCGCATGCTGAACTCGCAGAGGCCGCTGCAAGAGAAGATGGCGCTGTTCTGGCACCATGTGTTCGCTACCGGGGTCACGAAGAACCAGCATGTGATGTCGGCGGTGAACCAGATCAAGATGTTCCGCAGCGTGGGCATGACCGACCTGCGGACGATATTGCTGGAGCTTGCCAAAGACCCGGCGATGATCTTCTGGCTGGACAACAACGAGAACCATAACGGTGAGCCGAATGAGAACTGGGGGCGCGAGCTGCTGGAGCTGTTCTCGATGGGCGTGGGCAACTACACGGAGCAGGATATCAAGGACGCATCGCGCGCGTTCACGGGCTGGACATTCGAGCAGCCGATACCGCTGTATCCGCACGGGTACTATCCGGCGCCGTTCAAGTTCATCGAGGAAGACCACGACGACGGAGAGAAGACGTTCCTGGGCGGTCGGGCAATCTGAACGGCGAGGACATCATAGACATCATCGTGGAGCAGCCGGCGACGGCGCGGTTCATCGCGCGGCACATGTACAACTTCTTCGTGGCGGACGAGCCGCAGGTGCCGTCGTGGAACACGGTGCCGCCACAGGATCAGGATGCTATCGACACGCTGAGTTGCGGCGTACCTGCAATCTGACGGCGACATTCGCGCGATGTTGAGCGCGATGTTCAACTCGGACTTCTTCAAGGCGGCGCGGTTCAGGAAGGTGAAGAGTCCTGTGGAGTTGATTACGGGCGTGATCAAGCTGGTTGGCACATACCGCGAGCCGACGCCGGGGATAGTGGACTATTCAGGGACGGCTAAACTGATGGGACAGCAGCTGTTCGATCCGCCGACTGTCGAGGGCTGGCATACGGGGCACGAGTGGATGACGGGGGCACGCTGAACGAGCGCGTGAACTTCGCGGTGAACGAGGTGGGCGACCTGAGCAAGCCGGGTATCAGCGAGCTTGTGGAGCGCATGGGCGCGGACGGCGATACATGCCCGCCTGCGGAGCTTGTGGAGCGGTCGCTGGAACTCGCAGGGCCTGTCGAGGTGAACGATGATACGCGCGCGGGTCTGCTGCGATACGCGGAGGCGGTGGGCGAGCTGCGCTTCGACACGGAGGATGCGCGCGAGGATAGCGCGACGCATATAGGGCGGATGCTTCAGCTCATTGTTTCGACGCGGGAGTATCAGATGGCGTAGGGGGCTCATTGTCAGTCTGGTCGGCGTGTTTGCGCTGTGTAGAGGCTGACTATTGATCTGCGAAAGATGACCACTTAACACGATGGAGGTGCTGGTTATGGCACGACCTTATGGAATGCTGCGGTGCGGGTTTCCTTTTGCGAAGTCGCTGGGGATGCGGCGGCTTACTAATTATCCTATCGATGTGGCGCTGGGGGATGAGGAGCGCATCTATGTGCTGTGCCGCGCGGATAATGCGGCGCTGGTGCGGAAATACAACTACGCCGATGAGGACCTGGGCCAGTTCGGATCGGTGGGCAAGGGTGACGGGCAGTTTATGTGGCCTGTCTCGATTATCACGGATGCGGATGAGAATATCTATGTCTCTGACGAGTATCTGAACCGCATATCGGTGTTCGACCGGGAGGGGGAGTTCCAGGGCAGCTGGGGGGAGTCCGGGAGCGAGCCGGGTCAGCTTGACCACGCGAGCGGGATCGCGTTCGACGCTGAGGAGAATGTGTATGTGTCGGATACGATGAACCACCGCGTGCAGAAGTTCACGAAGGACGGGGAGTTCATCTCGGCGTTCGGGGAGTTCGGGAGCGACAAGGGGCAGCTGAATATGCCGTGGGGCATCAGCGTGGATGACGAAGGGGCGGTGTATGTGGCGGACTGGCGGAATGACCGCGTGCAGAAGTTCTCAGCGGATGGCGAGTTCATCGCGAAGTTCGGCGGCACGGGCTGCGGCGACGGCGAGTTCAACCGACCTGTGGATGTCACGGTGGACGACGACGGGGACATATATGTGGCGGACTGGGGCAATGACCGGGTTCAGATGTTCAACTCGGAGACGCGTATGTGCAGAAGTTCCTGGGGGATGCGTCGCTGTCGAAGATTGCGCGCGAGTATATGCTGACGAACGCGATGCCGAACCGCTTGCGCGATATGTCGAATATCGAGCTACAGAAGTTCCTGCGGCGACCGAAGTCGGTTACTATCTCAGGAGATGGGCGGCTGTTCATTGCGGATAACCAGTCGTACCGGCTCCAGGTGTATCAGAAGGAGGTCATCCATCTGACGCCGGAGCAGTATGGGCCGCCGGTGCGCTCGCCTACGCTGAACCAAGAGTAGGCCCAGGAGTAGGCCGCTTACGGAGCTGACAGGGATGGAAGGGATAATTTCGCTTCCATCCAGGTAGTGTGAACGGGCGATATCCTTCTGCCTTACGCAGAATTAGAACAGGTTGTAGCCTTCCCCCGAAATTGGGGGAAGGCGCTTTTATTGCTAAGGCTTAAGGGCAAGGCCAGGGCTAGGTTTATAGGTGCAATACTTGACAATTTAAGATACTCTACTTAGTATCTACGGAAAATTATCACAATCGCGTGAAGGGACATTTGCGCTTTGTGTGTATCAATAACATTAGTGGCGGTCTAGTCCGTCGAATTTGAACGAGAGGGGTCAGAAATGAAAAGGTTAGCGTTGCTCTTGGTGGCAATGTTCGCACTTGGGGCAATCTTAGTGGCGTGCGGCTCCCAGCCTGCTGCGGAACCACAGGTCATTGAGAAGATTGTCGAAGTTGAGAAGGTGGTGGAGAAAGAGGTCGAGGTCCAGGTGGAGGTGGTGAAGGAGGTCGAGGTCCAGGTCGAAGTCGAGAAGGTGGTGGAGAAGGAGATCGAGGTCGTCAAGGAGATCGAGGTCGAGGTCGAGAAAGAGATCATAAAGATCGAGCGCATCGAAGTACCTGTCGAGAAGATCGTCGAGGTGCAGAAGATCGTTGAGAAAGAGGTTGAGGTCATCAAGTCCAACCTTGGCGAGGCACCAGACCTTGCGGCGCAGGTAGCGGCCGGCACTCTGCCCCCTGTGTGGGATCGCATTCCTGGGCAGCCGATGATTATCCCGACACTACAGGGTCCCATCGGCGAGTACGGCGGAGTCGTGCGGCGCTTCTATCTTGGACCTGCGGACGGCTGCAACTTCTTCCGCCTGTCACGCGCATCGCTGCGAGGTTCTCGCAGGATGGCTTCTCGTTCATCCCGTCGGTCGCAAGAGGCTGGGAGGTCAACGATCACGGAACTGAGTGGACTTTCTACCTGCGCGAGGGTATGAAGTGGTCGGACGGCATCGCCGTTCACTGCCAACGACTTTCGTATGGCAGTACGAAAACGTCATCACGAACGAAGAGCTTAACCCAACTCCGCCTTTCTTCCTAAAGATTGGCACGGAGGTCGGCACTATTTCAAAGGTGGACGACACCACAGTTAAGATCACCTTCCCGGTGCCAAACTTCCTGTTCCTAGAGATTGCGGCTCAGGCGGACGAAGCCTGCTACGGCAACAACTCATGGAGGAATGTGACCTATGCGCCCGCCCACTATATGGAGCAGTTCCACATAGACTTCAACCCCTGACGCGAACGCGCTGGCGGATGATGCGGGCTACCCGGACTGGACAGGGCTGTTCGACCTCAGGGACAGATCAAATCTGAAACCGGACAAGCCTGTGAATCGCCTCCCTGGAAGTTCACGAACAGGCTGGGCGATCCGGTGGTATTGGCAGAGCGCAACCCCTACTTCTGGGCTGTTGACCCCGCTGGCAACCAGCTTCCGTATCTGGACGGCATCCAGCTCACGCTGGTAGAGGGCGGCACCGACCTTGGAACGCTGAAAGCCTTGCAGGGCGAGATCGACATGCAGGGTCGGCATATCCAGCTTGACCAGTTCACCGTGCTTAAGGAAGGCGAGGCTGCCGGCGACTACAGGGTGTTCCAATGGCCCACCTTCGCGGGTTCGGACATCGCATTCTTCTTCAATATGAGCTTGCCCGGTCCGAGCGGCGACGCCATCCGCACGAAAGAGCTCCGTCAGGCGCTGTCTCTAGCTATCGACAGGGCATCCATCCAGCAGACCAACTTCCTTGGGCTTGGTCAGATTCGGCAGGGCGTGCCAGGACCGGGTCACGCGCACTATCCGGGCGACGACATCGCCCAGCTTCGCACCGAGTACGACCCGGACGCCGCAAATGCGCTACTCGACATGGTGTTCCCCAACAAGGACGGTGAGGGGTTCCGCATGAACGGTGAAGACCGCATCGTGCTGGACATCCCGTTACCGACGCATTCGGCACATGGCCGGACGCGGCTGAGCAGGTTGGACGCGCATGGGAAGCTGTGGGCGTTAAGACGAATGTCAACTCCACCAACCCGCACCACGCACTTCGCGCGCTGGCAGAAAATAGTGGGGCGTTATGGTGTGGAACGAGGATACGGCGGGCTTCACCTTCAGCTCCATCGGCAAGAGGTCGCCTGAAGGTGCCGGTACCTTCCACGGGCCGGGCTGCGCGCAGTGGCTTATCGACCCGGAGGATCCTGAAGCTTACCCGTGCGCCGATGAATCGGTAGCGCTCCTTGAGATGCACAAGCGCGGACCCGGTCTGCCAGCGGCAGAGCGCAACGCACTTGGTAAGGAAATCTACAGGACAATCGTGGAGAACCAGTACAATATCGGTATCGTCGGCCTGTCGCCGATGGTGCAGGGCGTGATCGTGGTCAAGAACGGCCTGAACAATGTGCCTGAAACCGCCGGCAACGACTGGCCGCTTCGCACGCCGAACACCGGCTTCCCGGAGCAGTGGTTCTACTCTTCACAGTAAGAAATTCGTAAACAAGTAAGATAGAGCGGGGGCATGGTTCGGCTATGCCCCCGCCTTAACCCTTCCCACTTTTGGGAGAGGGAATTTGTGTCCAATCCCCCATCGCAGTTGACAAACTACCTCGCGACACCATAGGAAGGTCATGACGCACAAGCAGGTGAGTTGGACGCAATGCTCCAGTGATAATCAACCGACTGCTCATAAATTATCCACGATGTTGTTTCACCTGATACTGCGGTGGTGCGTTCGGCTACATTCAGGCGCACGCCGGCGACTTTATTAACGACTACAACCACCCAAAACAAAAACAAACCAAAAAAAAAAAAAAAACCAAAACAAACAACAACCACCCCCCCACACCCCCCAACCCCCACAAAAACAACCCTGTCCCCAGCTTCAACCGCGGACGAGATAGTAGATGACGATCAGATTGAGGCACTGCGAAACCAGTACGAGCTGAATCGCCCCTTGTATGTGCAGTATGCGAAGTGGGTCTGGGGAGTACGCAGTGGAACTGTGCGGGATTCAGCTCGCGATGGGCCCAGCGGTCACCAGAGGGTTGGTGGAAAATAGTGCTGACAGGAGGTGGCGCACGCGCAAAAGTGACGAAGGACCAGGATAGGTGGACTCGCGGCGAGGAGTGGCAAGCGCCCACAGAGGAAGAGGAATACAGGGAAGAAGAGGACAAAGTGAACCTAGGGGCTTGCGTCAGCACTCGTTATATCACTTGGAGGCCGCTGGCGATAAAGGAAACCCATAGGCGTTCTGTCAGCCGTGAAAAAGTACAACGTCCCTGTGATGACTATCTTCACATTCATATCGTACTGCGGTAGTGGAGAGACAAAGGCACCAACGTTCTCATTGCGCTGTGCTAGTGGATTTAGCTTCAGATGTGCGTGGCATTAGAGAAGCGGGCATGTCCTCGAGGAGTATGTAACGCGCCTGGATGCTCGGCGGCAAGGTGATTTGACAGTGCTGAGAGCAGATGTGGGTGCCGAGTGCTGATACTTGCACGAATACGAACTCACTTAAACGGCCTGACCTGATGGGAGACGGGCACGGCGCGCTTCACGCGCATAGTGCGCGCTAACTTGCTCGACGAGATGAACAAACCTTATGTGGAGACAGCGCGCGCGAAGGGGTTGCCGGAGTGGTAGGTCGCTTAGTTGCAAAGTATCCGGTGCGCATCGCGCTCAACCCGTTCGTGAGCACCGCAGGGCTTGAACTGCCGCGCCTCATTTCCGGTCAGCTCATCGTGGCTACGGTGATGAGCCTGCCGACGATAGGGCCGCTGCTCTGCGCGCGCTACTGTCGCAGGACATGTTTATGGCAGGCTCCATCGTGCTCATACTACATAAGCTCATGACGATTAGATCGGCGTCCTCAATATCCGAGCGATCGTTCTGGCATTGATGTGGACCGCGGCGCACTCCGAGATAGTGGAGCCTAGCCGATGGCTGCGCAAACCGAATCGCTCCCAATACAACGGCACTCGTCGAAGAGAGATCAGCTATCGCTATACATAGCATCGCAGTGGAAGCTGATATGGTGGCGCGGTCATCGCAGCACCGCGTTGCCGTCAGTAGCGGCCTGCATAGTGCTGTCGTGACTTATGTAATAGCCGACGCGTGCCCGGAGTTCTTCGCTATACACGACCCGCGTCTTGAAAACGCCCCGCGCACCTTCATACCGCCGCAAGGCATACCCCACATTCTTGACGGGTTCACGCCGCCCTGCTTAGTGTGTATGGCTGAGGGCCGAGCACGCAACCCGTAGACGCTGGGCGATGGTAGGAGTCGGGGCAGAGCCGACAGAGACGGTCACAGCATACCGTCAGATCACTTCGGTGA
>CASHTH010003314.1:0-27710 GCA_030341885.1 Geodia barretti
GGTGGGACAGAGTTGCATGCAACTTCCAAATGTATGGGTATGATGGGACAACGCAACGATGCTATGTTGTAAGGTCTATCATATCCAATTGTGCTTCATGCAAAAGTTACATCGCGCTGGCAAAGATAATTTCAGTTCTAACACTAGTATTTTGTTCAGGAGGCAAGCTATTTAAGGTGGGGTTAATTGCCCTGCCCCCTTTGCTCCATAAAAGACTGGACCTCTACGATTGTGTATATATTCATACCAGGGATCTCAATGGTTCTCTTGTAGGCTGAGAGAAAGGCGGCCTCAGCGGCCTGACTCCTGCGAGAGAGAGCGTCAATCTCGGCCTGGAACGACTTCAGGAGGGGGGACACCTTCCTACGAACCTCCTGGAGGTGGTGGAGAGAGGAGGAGAAGGGGAGAGCATTTCATAGGATGAAGAGAGACTGGGAGGGTGAAATGCCGGGAAATGAGATGGTAGACGGTGAGTGGAAGAGGAGGGCGAGGAAGGGAAGAGAAGAGTAAGAAGTGAAGTGGTATGTGGGGAGACAGGGGTTGTGGAACACACACACACCTCGGAAGAGTTCTTCTTGAACTCTCTGCTCAGCTCGATGAGTTTTTTCCTGGAGGTCTCCGAGTCATCCTGCTTCTTGGCTATCTCCGTCGCCTGTCTGTCCAACTCTCTCTGCGGCGAGGAGAGGCAGGAGAGAGTTGTTATTTGTTATGGGAGGGGCGAGGTCTCTATATACCTGAAAGTCTTGTATGGAAAACTCCCGCCAAAACGTGAGAGCCGCTTGGATAGCCATCCTATCTACTGCCTCTCTATACGCTCTGTCGGCGCAGCTCTGCTCTTCTTGCTAGAGAAACTCTGTAGCTAGAGAGCTAGAGAGACGCTGTTGGGCACGTGAGCACACCTTTGTTTCTAATTGACGCGCATGTTTGCTGAGTAAGCAAAAATTTGCGAGCGGCTGATAATACAATGGCTGGCATTAACAGCGGGTATGCATCTTCTCCGCCTCCTCGGCAGCCAGAAGAGAGACAGGAGTATAGAAAGTCCCTTCACAAGAGCAGCAACAGTCCTCACTGGAAAGGAGCGTACAGAGAGGTTCGCCTGAACCGTTCCGCTGCCCTGATATCAACCTCAGCCTCTCTCCCTCTCTCTGCAGCGGTGCAAGAAGAGGCTGAGGGAGAGCCGCGAGAAGTTCCTGACGAGATTCAGAAACATCACATCAGAGAGAACCGAGGAAGACCCTGCAATCAGTGGTTCGTCTACGGAATCGCCTCTCGCCAGTGGCAGCGGTGGCTCGGCGAGAGTCCCCTCTCCCTCCTCCCTGGCCTCCTCGGTCCAGGAGGTGGTGATGGAGGAATGGGAACACGTGAGAACGGAGTACGGGAACCTGCCCTCCATCCCACAGTCCAAGAGGGGAAAGCTGGTGCACACAAGTAGCCAAGATGACTTGGAATTTCTAATGGTATTGAACTTCCCCCCAGTTCCAATAATTGCCTGTCTCTGTTTCTGCAAACAATATCATTGCCCTTGTTGCACGCCTCTAGAGGTTTAGATCTCTGGCTGTCTCACATCTTGCAAGCTTACCATAAACAAAGTGTCTTTTACAAGATTGTGTGTTTTTGTGTGTGAGTTTTCGACCAGTGGGAGATGTAAACGGTGTTGTGTGTTGTTATTTCAGAGTGAGGAATTAGAAGCAGATGTGGAGCTGGTGCTGAGTATCATGGACGAATTGACAGAGGAGCTAATTAAAGAAGGTCCTCCTCCTCCTCTTCCCCCTCCTCCATACAGTATATAGAACCTCTGATAAGGGAGACTCCCCTCTCAGTAAAGGACACGCTCACCTCTGATAAGGGAGACTCTGATAAGGGAGACTCCCCCTCTCAGTAAAGGACACACCTCTGATAAGGGAGATTCCCCCTCTCAGTAAAGGACACACTCGCCTCTGATAAGGGAGACTCCCCCTCTCAGTAAAGGACACACTCACCTCTGATAAGGGAGACTCCCCCTCTCAGTAAAGGACACACTCACCTCTGATAAGGGAGACTCCCCTCTCAGTAAAGGACACACTTTGAGGGTCCTAAACGTTTACTTTTCTTTGATCTCAAAAGAAGGGACAACCTCCCTATAAAGGCTGGTCCCCTGTCCATTATTACACCAATACTGGAATTTTCCACTCTGCACTCCTTATAGAACAGGCCCTATTGGCACAGTATGAAGATGACATAAGGTTCAGTGAGGATGCATTATGTGATGCAGTCCGGAGTCTCCATACTGATGACATCATCTGCCCCATCTGCCAAAAGTGTGCCCGTAAAATTTTTACTCGTTTCCGCTACAATTTTGTGTCTCAGGGATTACCTTCATCAGAACAAGCAGGTCCTATTTTGCTCCTGTGGACTTCGACTGGACACGGCAGTTAGTTTTTAGTTAACACCTATTTTCAGTCATTATTATCAATCCCTAGCCTCCCTTATACCGTACCATGTATTGAAATACCAATAACACTGTTCTTTGGTTTACTTTTAAGATTTAAGAACCTAATTATCATGGAGCCTGTGCCCCTGCGTCACCGGTGAGAGGTTTGCAATAACACTAGATGTTGTTCCCTCATTGTAGCACGATGGAATATCACTGGACTACATAAGGAGGCAGTTAGACCACTATTCTCTCGAACACAGGTGAGCTTGTCTTCTTGTGAACCCTCACTCTCTCTCTCTCTCTCTCTCTTCTTTTCCCTACAACTGCATCTGTTCCCCCTCCCTCTCTCTTGCCTGGTTTCCCTCCCCCTAGCTCCCAGTGCAGAGGAAAACCTCAGTTTTCTCTGGAAACAGTGATGCAGACACAGACCCTCATCATGAACTGCCCCGTATGTTAACTGCTTATCTATTGCTGCTATCCACCAACCGCGCCCTCTTTTCTCTTCATTCCCTCTCCACCACTGTCTCCTTGTCCTTCTCTCCCTTCCTTCCTTCCCTCCTCACTCTTACCCTCTTCCTTCCCCATCTCATCCAGACCTGCTGCTTCATGGAGATCATTGTTTGAAGCCAGACTTTTTAAAAATTTCAACTCACAGTCTCGTCTTTGCTTTTCTCATTTTTGTTTTTAACCGAAACGTGTCTCAGAGAATCTTAAAAAATTAATGGTCCAAATGAAGTCAATTGCGACACGGGAAATTATATCAACAGAAAAAAACAGAGACAATTCTGTTGTAATCAAAAGTGAGGAACTGCGCGAAGCTTTAAGTGGCAGTGTCCAAATCGAGATCAGCTACAATGAGTGCTGGGGTTGGATGCTATGAGAGAGTCTGTGTCCGTCCATTACCATCGACAGATCTGCTGCAGTCTGGGGTGGGGTGGAAACGTCAAGTTCATTATATATACCTTTGCTCTCTGAGCATTCTCAATGTTAGATAATATCCGTTGCCCTGGTGTATATAGTTGATATGCACGTTTAGACACTATGATTCATGCATAAACAGCTTTGGCATACATTTTTCAGTCTGATGGGAGTATGGAAGAGGCATCATATTATTATGTACCTGGGACTTGGTGTAGCTGGTGAGTGGACTGAGTTGTAGCGACCGTGAACACCATCTGTTGTGATGTAACAAACCGTCATAAGAGTATAGTACGTTAACACACACCTCTCAGCAGTCACTCTATCGCTGGGGCTGGCTCTGTCGGAGCAGGCCTGCTCCACCAGTAACATACCTGTACGGGACATCAGCTGACATCAATACATTGAGTCCGGGGCCTGCCACACTAGCTTCAACAAGAACATTACAAGTACACTGCCTATTAGCTTTTCATGAGAGTCTGCGAAACAGTAATTATGATGTGTGAGCACACCACAAGTAATCAAACACCAGTTGGTTCACAAGACCAGTTCTACCACGCAGTTATTCTGTGGAAACTAGAGCCTGCAGAGAAAGATTTAGAATGCAATGGAAATTCTCTTTCATAGTTGGCTCTGAAATTTTTCATCTCAACACGGTTTCCTGATTGTGGGTGTGGTTGTCTCACTGATGTAGACGTGTGCCAAGGAGAGAGCGAGATCCCTGGCCGCTACCTCCAGACACTGCGGCTCCTCCCCCATCGCTCGGAGGACAAAGGTCACCACGTCCTGCATCCTGTCTCGGATCAGGTCGGCCTCGCTCTCGAGTTGACAGCGAGCGAGAGGAAGACGAGAGAGACGAGACTTGACCGTGTCAGTCACCACTTCAAGTATCTTCAGAGAGAATGAGGAGGGGAGGGGAGGGAGAGAAAGAGGACGGAGAGAATAAAGAGGAGCGAAGGAGGGAGTGAGTGAAGGGAGGAGGAAGAGGAATCATCTTACTTCCGGACCGACTTTCTGCAGGACTCTCAGGAGATCAAGACTCAGAACATTTGTTGTTCCTTCCCAAATAGTGCCCACCTTAGTTCAACACCAGAGGGGGGAGGAAAGGGAGAAAGTCAGCTCCATATGTAGGTACACATAAACAATCTACGTATATAGGTCTAAACTGATACTATAGATGAAAGGTCCGAAATCGAAACTCATTGACCCTTCTTTCAAATGGCACACACCTGGGCATCTCTGAGCAGCACAGGGAGACCCGTGTCCTCCAGGTAACCAGCACCTCCAAAGCTCTCCAGACCTTCAGAAATAACTGCCACAGCCTACAACAAATACACAATTCAGAAATGATTCAGGAACCAATAGTCACAGACACGTTTGCACTATTCTAGAGGACTAGTTTTGACATCTCTCGTGCTTAGGCAAGTGGCAATGTTTTCCATGGCTCATACATTATTCATGAGCAGTGTATATGGGTTATCCTCCACCTGTTTGGCAGTGTATAGTTTGTTGATGGAGTTGAGTAGTCGGAGAAGCAACGTGTCGGATTTGGTAGCCAGTCCAGCCTCCTTTAGTCCCACCAGTCTAGCTGTCTCCAGGCCCAGCAGAGTACAGCCTCTTGTCTCCACCTAAAAATGGATGGGGGGGGGATGGGGGAGAGGTGTGATTATCTGTGTGGCCGTAGTTTTAGCTACCACTGTACGTTCCACTACCCCTGCAAATAAAAAAAAACCTGGACTAAGTCGAACCCTCTCCAAATACCCCTTTTAAATATCGACACTTTCCATTGGTGGTCCAGATTAGAGGGGTTCCACTCTACTGTACTGTGTGTAATCAATATACCTCCATCTGGGCCAAGGTGTGCATATGGAGAGGCTGCTCCGCGAGGTACTTCCCAACCACGGTCCTCCGAGTGGAGTAGTCTCTTGATAGCTGGAGGATCCGCCTCATGTAGGCCGCCGAGATGATGCTGTTGTGGAGTCGCGTGACTGTCAGCATCGGTGAGATGGTGGCCACACCCCTTCCCTCCGTCCCTACCTGGGTGGAGAGGGGAGAGGATTCGTGGCCCGATCTGTATCAGCGATGCAACTTAAAGTTCAAACATTTTCCAAAATACAGAGAAGACAGCTTATTTCTTTGAAAACGTGTTGTCCTGGATGCGCGCCTTTGATATGTGCTTGCGTCATAAATTGCCAAAAATATGCTCTTTCCACCTTCACTTTCTACTCACTCAAATGTTAACTAGTGTATATACTAATGTCGAATGACTAGCGAGAAGTACACGGTGTCCTCACGAGATGAGCTGTAGATCCGTCCAGTAAGACCTCGGCAGTCGGCAGCTGCCTGGTGCCCAATTTGTCTTTGAGTCTCACCAGCTCCAGACTGTTGTGAGCTCCGCCGCCCAGCCGTGTCTCCAGGTAGAATAGAGACAACCCTCTACTGCCCTGTGCAGTGCAGCGAGGAGAAGAGAAGTTCATGAATTTCAAGTTTCAGGGTAAACTAATAAAACACAGGGTTTGTATGTTGCATGGCAGGATATGAAATCAACATGACATTTCAATTTTCCACCAAATGTCCATTTTTCATTCCCTTCGATAGTGTGTGTATACACATAAGTGAATGTACAGGTGGGTGGTCATACAGGTGTTACTAGTCCCTGGGGGTCCTGGACTCTGGCAAGAGTGAAGGCAATGTCTGCATCAGTGGCTGACGTGAACCACTTGTAGCCATACAGTCTGTAAGAGCCATCCTCCTGTGGAACCGCCACTGTGTCAGTACCTTCACCAGGGGGGAGAAAAACAGAGATGACGTGATTATTGCACTCAATGACAGCTACTAGCTCCCATGGGACACTAAGCTAAGATCCTTTGAAAACGCATAAAAAGGAAAGTAACAGAAGCTACTGCACTTTACTGTCACCTCCAAGAAAAAGGAAGTAGTTACAAGAGGAATTGCCATGAAATAAAAAGGAAGTGAGGGGTCCCGACAGAGAAAGGAGATAGGGAGAGAGAGAGGTGTTCAACTGACTCTGCCCCACGTCGGAGCCTCCTCGGCGCTCCGTCATCCACTGGCCAGAGGTCCAGAAGTTGGTGGGGTCCCTGGTGGTGAGTCTAGCGAAGGCCTTTCCCAGCTGTGGCAGCTCTTGTGTCAACCCACTGGACTGGAAGATAAAAAATACGGAGAGTCAGGGAAAATGCATAGAGAGCCAGGAAAAAAGACAGAGAATCAGGAAAAATACAGAGAGCCAGGAAAAAAGACAGAGAACCAGGAGAGCCAGTATTAAAAAAGATAGACTACAGATAGTCAGGCGAGAAAGAACCAAAGACACAAAGAGACAGAGAGAAAGCAACCTCGATGAGCATGGCAGCTCCGTCAGTCATGGCGATGGGGCAGGAGTAGAGAGCCGATGACGGACCCCACAGTATGGTCTTGGCAACCTGGTGCAGTCGACTGCACACGCATTACAGTTGGAGTCTGTAACAGCAATACTACCTCATCCCATCCCTAGCATATATCATTGTGCACTCTCCTCCCCAAACTGACCTCCACTGTGCATGTTTCCTCTCGTAGGCAATGGCCACCATTCCCTCTTCTGCGGCGATGTCATGGAGAGTGCGCCAGGCAGAGGACGTCACCAGTTCGTCGACTTTCTCTCCCCACGCATTGTACTTCCTTCAGTCACGTGTGCGTGAGTGCGAGTGTGTGGAAAAGGAGCCTCTGAATAACGTCTATGAAAGACACTTGGGCTTGCTTTGCATCATGCAAAGGACACCTCTGAACAAAGGACACTTTCGATGTTCCCAAAGTGTCCCTTATTCAGAGGTTTGACAGCAATGGGTGAGTGTGTGTGACCTGATAGAGGGAGGCTCCAACTCCGCCTGTCTCCCGAGTGGTTCAATCTCTCCAGACACTCTCTCTCCAAACCTCTCCAGGTCAGCAAACACCTCCTCACACACCTTCAACAGTTCACAAACACAATCAGCATGGATGTTGACTATGTGGCTCCTCAGACTAACATAGGCCAAGAGGTAAAGAGAAGAAACAAAGCCGGGGGACGTTGTGACTGGAAGAGTAATGTTACTTTCCAGTGTTCTATAGGACTATGGACACCATAGCATGGAAGTTGCGCGGAGAATCTAGTGCACAATACAAAGTCTACTGGTGTAGGTGTGCGTGTCTGGCTCTCACCTCAACCGGCATGACTCGCTGGAGGTATTGCCTCAGAAACACGTCCTCCACGAACGTGTTGTAGAGTTGAGGCCGCGGCTGGAAGAAGGCGCCTCGTTTGGCTCTCTGAAACGAGTCCGGAGACACCTTCTGCTCTTCCTTGCCGTCTCCATCGCCGCTCCAGCGACATTGGGTGGTTGTAGAGACGGCCCTGGAGCTGGAGAACCGGCTTACACGGCCGTTGGAGAGGAAACGTTTCGCCAACAGCAACGCTCTCTGCTGCTGCATCTCCCCAGTTTGGGGGCGTGGCACGGATCGCACGCATACGCATGCGCACGGTGGCGTGACGATCTTATGTCCGGGACTTTGTACCAAAGGCAAACGGAAACCTACATACGACTGAAGCTATGAAGATGCATCTTAGGATTTTGGGTTGCGTTTGGAAGTTTGTATTCCATCGAACTCACGTCTACAACTTGTCTCCTCGTCGCTGCAGCCACTCCCCCTTTTCCCATCTCCACCACCTCCCCACCTCATCCCTCTCCCTCATCACACCCTGTCACGCATACACCACCCAGCCTCCTGGCCACTCGAGGCCCAACATCTGTTGGAAGTGTGACAGAGACCTAGACGAAGGCTCAAGAGACGATGATGGGTCAAGAGTAAAGTTCTTGTGCCCCTGTGATAAACGCGTCGTCCTACCTCCGTCTAATACCCACACCTACTTTCAGATAATGGACTGGTAAAACAACAGACTATCTATACAGTCAAGCCTAGCTCAGAATAAGGAAAACACCTCTGAATGGACACTTCCAATGTCCCTTTCACTGCTAAACCCCTTTACCCATTTCTGCAGCCCTGTCAGCTATAGATTGAATGTGGAAGCACTAAAGGAGAGATTCAGACAACTGCAGCGTCAACTCCACCCTGATCGATTCTCTACTGCTTCTCCAGTCAGTGTTATATGACATAAGCTCTACTCTACTATGTAGTTGAATGGACTGTGACAATAGCATTTTCCAGTGAAAGCTTCCTTATGACTGGCCGGTAGCTAGTGACAGTTTTGGCATTCCAGCCATATTTTAAACCCACATAGTGCCCAGATTAACAAGGATTGCATCAGAGAGGCATGCAGTGTTTACATTGACATGTGATTCTCTGGTTGTTCAGGAGGAGCAGGAGTTTTCTGCCGGGCAGTCTGCTCTCGTCAACAGGGCCTACTCAACACTTCTCAAGCCTTACTCTAGAGGACTATATCTAGTGAGGAAGAGAGGGAGAGGGGGGAAGGCACTATACTGCACACTTCTTAGGCCTTAGTATAGAAAGGGACTTTATCTAGTGGGAAAAGAGAAGAGAGAGAGAGAGGAAGTATAGAAGATTGAAGGGGATGAGAGTAAGAAAAGGAGAGGGGAAGGAGTGAGAGAGAAGAGAGGGAGCGAGATGGGGTCACTGAGGTGTTGTATGTATCTGTAATAATAGCTGGATTTGAATGGACTGACGATAGACAGGGGCCCACTGAGGTGTTGTATGTATCTGTAATAATAGCTGGAGTTGAATGGACTGACGATAGACGGGGGGTCACTGAGGTGTTGTATGTATCTGTAATAATAGCTGGAGTTGAATGGACTGACGATAGACGGGGTCACTGAGGTGTTGTATGTATCTGTAATAATAGCTGGAGTTGAATGGACTGACGATAGACGAAAAAGACACACTGACAGATGCATCAGGATTCCTGGAGGAGATGTGGGAAGTGAGAGAGAGCCTAGACGATGCAGCCAACACCGGAGATTTAGCAGCTCTTCTGCTGCTTCAGACCACTAACAACGGTATGAGTCTCTAATGTGTCCCATCTCATGATACGTATTGGCTCGAAATCTTTCTGATTTTCTGTACAGCAAACTTGAAGAACATTTCTGATGAAGTTGCAGCTTCTTTTGATTCAGGTAGCTATATAACCAGTGTGTGTGTGAGTGGCCGTCTCTCTGTGGTATAGGTGACTATACAGCTGCCAAGGAGTGTCTGGCAAGAATGAAGTACTTTATCAACATCGAAGAGTCACTAAAAGACAGACTTGATCCTCCACCATAGTGATTTTCATATAATTATACTTTCTGCTGAATGATAATACTGCAGTCTTAATTGAAGCACAGCATGTGTACGTTGCAGCACTCCTGTGGCATGTAGTTAGCTATAATTATACACACAGAATCCTGAGGTGGCTGCATTCCTTGAACATTGCACATTACTGCCATCACTAGGAGTGCAGTGCTCATAAATAGCTGAGTTCCACGTGTTTGCTTCATTTGAACACTACAACAAGACAAGACGTAGGTCTAAAGTGTAGTTATAATGTCTGGTGCAGAGAGTAGTCTGGAGCCTGATGGCACTTCTTCTCTGAGGGTGGTTCCCTCGGCCTCCGACCAGCAGAGGCCGTCCATTATCTCCCTGGGGGAACACAGCCATGGGCTCCCTGGACTCCTCTCCTCTGAGGCAGAGGTAAACCAATGCATTGACAAAATTCTACAACAGTTGAAACAGGCTCAAGACAGTGTTCCTTGATTTTGTCGATAGCTAATTTGAACTCTCAAAAGCTAGCTAATTCACCTTGGTTGCTCTGTTTCAGCCTCTGGATGAAAGAGGCGTGTCAGGAGTCAATGGAAGTGGTAACACAGGGAGTGGGCAGTACGCCATTACCGAGTTCACAGCAGAAGGCTTCATCATCAGCACACAACAGGTAGACAAACAGCCACACAGAGCAAGTAGCTACTGTAAATCTTCCCTGGGGGTTTGCATGTGCACAGGGAGTTAAAAACCTTCCATGGATGCCCTATATTTTTTCACAAACAATCATTAATATTTGGTTCTTTCAGAGAAGTGCTGAAGGAGGGAGTAGGGAGTTGAATGAAGCCACATCTGAGTTTGTAACAGGAGACCACAGAGCCAGCTCAGCCCTCTCTCCATATCCGGATGCTTCACGCAGAGAGTCCAACGTAGCCATTAGCTCCACTTATTCTAACTCACTTGGTAGTAGCAGCGAAGAGGATGAATCTGTCGACGCATTCAATAGAAGAGGTCACCAGGGGAGCTATGTCCTGCGAAAGGCAAGCCTTCACCTCACTCACTCACTTCTGTTTGAAAACACTGGATGTCAATTTTGTTTACACTCACATAAGTACGTAGCTCGCCAGCTGTAGCTAAAATAATTTGTATAATTATTTCTAGGGGCATCGAGTAAGAGAGATTGGGAATCCGCTGCTGGCAGCAGGAGAAGGAAGCAGAGGCGATGGGGACGGGAGACTCAGCAATGTACTGATCACGCCAATCTCTACTCTGGACAGATCCCAGCAGCAGCTCCTGGACTTTGGGAGCAGCGAGAGCAGCGACGAGGAATCCAACGAGGCAGCGTTCAGCGGAAGGAACCACAAAAGTCTGGTCCTGAGGAAGGTGGGCAAGAATTTCATTTGCATCAAACTGAATGGGCTCTGTTGGAGCCAATCTGCACCCACTATAATAGAGCCCCATAATGTATCTGCAGGCCAAACAAAAGAGAGTAGCTCCCCTTTCTAGTGCTGATGACACCATGTTTGTCAATCCTGGAGCAGCCACGGGGGAAGTGGGAGGGGGAGAAGAGATCGAGCAAATGTGAGCACTCCAAAAGCTATTAATATACATGTTCCTTTATTAGTTTTGATCTTGTGCAGTGGAAATGAGAGAAGTGACGCAGAGACTGACAGTCGTGTGGCTATTCACCCTGATCTTAGAAAGAGAATAGATAGGGCACTACATGTCCTCCTAGAATATGATGGGAAGGACAAACCACCAAGTTCCTGTAACCCTCAGAACTGTTTTCCCTGTTTGAAGACCACCACTGAGCCTCCTGTGTCCCCTGAGCTGCGGAAAGTTCAGTCTCTTGGGTTCAAAATGTTCCCGTTTTTCCTCTTCCCCGCACTCCCAAAGCTCCTACAGGACACCTGGGTCGCCATGGAGCTATTTGTGACTTTCTTTGAGTTGCTTTTCGCATGCATCACATTTAGCTCGGGAGATGCAGTGAGCACACTGGTGGTGGTTCTGAGCCTTGTCAATCTCCTTCTTGCCAGTTTTGACAGTTTCCTATATTTCGTGGAGGGTGGGTCTTGTGCTAGTCTGTTCAAATGGAGCCGGAAGAAACGGAAAGAGAAGAGGGAGCCTGCGATGAAGGGTGAGGCGTCCTCTGAAGAAAAGCAAGATGAAGGTTTGGGGAAGAAAAAGAAAGAAGAAACGTCTTTTGGCCGGTTCCGTGCAAAGGCTCGGAAAGTGTTTGCGGTGGGGGCAGAGGTGATCCGTGCAGGTCTCACTGAGCTGTTGCTCTATCCGCTGACAGTCCTCGGCTTGTACGAGCTGATAGACTCACAGACCTTCAATGGCGACGACAGGGACAATCGCATTAACTTTGGTCTTCTCAACGTCGGCCTCTTCTACCTCGTACTGACCGTATACCTCATCCGTATAATCATGGCCGTGAGTGCAATTGTGAGCATCTCTCGTCTCCCCAAAACTACAAATACCGACTACCACCAACTCTTGGTCAAGTTTTCCCTCCACATTATCGGTCAGATATTCGTACACATGATTATTCTCACTATGGTGGCTACAAAGATAGATAGCGAGCTCTGTGCCTCTGTCGTCAGTGATGGATCAGGCTCTGGAGGAAACGAAACTACGACAAATTCAGTCAATGCCAGCCCCTTTCTAATTGTCACTATAATTACAGGTGACGTAATACCGTTTTTCGGAGTGGCCATGTTCTTTGTCGTAAACTACCCAGGGCTGAAGCAGTTTATGATGGGATTTTGCATTGACATGGTGTCTACCATCGTTTCAGAAGACTTTGCCAGCACAGCCTTCTCTGGAACAGGGGATAAAGAACGTGAATAAAAAGACGTCTGAAGTGCAGAATAAAGTGGACGTTGCACTTGTAAGGAACCAGTATAATGTCTATGCCAATGTCTTTTCGTTCAAAAAGAAGCTCTCCTACCGATTGACCAATCCTGTGGTGATGATTTTCAGCATCGCATATTTTTCCCTCGTGACGCTCTTTCTAGCTTCTCATGCTCTCGGTCGGAGTGATCCTTGCGACTCCACAAGTGAGATAGAGTTTATCACTCATCCGGGGGTAATTGTGACCTTTGTCATTGGAGTGACAGCAATTGCAGTGGCCAACTATCAGGTGGTGCTGATGTCTGTCATCTGGTTGCTGGCTCTTGCTGGGCTCGTGGTCTTTGTTGCAACTGCACCCTTGGCAATTTTAATTATTGCACCATTGATTGCCATTGTGGTACTAGTGAAGTCTTGCATCTAGATTATCGTTGTTTTCCGATAAAAATTAATTATTGCTGTGCGGTCAAGTTCGCGCGCGCCGCAAAATCCATGGCTACGCGACGCTTCGCACCAAACTCGAGTCAGTTTTCGCACATGCCGACGCTGAAAAATGCCGTCTCTGCTACCTGTGTTTCCGCTCAAGAACCCAATCTGTTTCGTTCCTCAAGGCTTATTCTCCCAGCTCGGTGAGTTAATGGCTAATAACCGAGCCGCTAGCCCCTGCATGCCATAATTGGCAATCCCGAACCCACTGCATGACGCGCGATTTATAGGTAGGCCGGAAGAGGAGATCCCGCATTCAACCAACGTCCAGCATTTCACGGGAACTGGGTACGCAGAGATCCAGCAAGCCAAATGGAACAAGTTCATCCAGGCCAGGATACGAGTAGAGGAGGCAAAGAAGAAGTTTAGCGATGCTAGCAAGTTGCACTCGACCGCGGGGCCGCTGGCGGAGGTCCCGGGCTGGAAGGACGCCACAATAGAGAGCTTCCGGCTCCAGTTCAGGATCATCGACCTCAACGGAGACGGCCTCATCGATTTCAAGGAAATGTGAGGGTTTCGCAGTGTAGCCAAGGAGGGTAAGTGTCATTGTCGTGAGTGTTTATATAGGTGTGTAGCTTTGGACAAGATTGAAGACAATTCAAGCAACGAGAAGAGAAAAGAGTACTTTAGAGAGATTGACAAGGACCAGTCAGACGGCGTCGACTTTGAGGAATTTCTGGGAGTAAGTCTTTCACAAGATAAACACATCAAATAGAAATATATAGCCGGACCTTAAAGAGTTCAGTATGAATTAGCTAGCTTTATAGTACGGTCTTAGTTCTCAGTTTCTACGTATTCTGCAGTTGCTAGTGAGAGTAAAGCAGGAGGAAGGGGAGAAGGGAGGGTGTCTCAGCAAGTTGTGTCAGTCTACACAGCTCGGTATCCAGGCAGTGTTCCACATAACCCAGCTACTGCCTCAGGAACAAATACACTTTGGACTCTTTTAAACAGTCAGTTAGCTATACGACACACATACGAAATGTTTTTTGACTTGTCTCGCATCCAATCATGATCATTGTGTAATGACTCATTGAGGGTAATAACGACAGGGGTAAAAATATTGATTAAATTCTAGTCCTAATAGAGTTTCCAGAGGCTAATTCGACTGTCTTTGGAACCGCATATCATGAGATTCGAATCTTCAGACACTGCCCGTCTCCCGGCAAAACTGACGCAGTGTACAACGCTCGAATGGTAGTTTAATATTGCCAGGGGTTTACCCTTCTTCCACCCAAACACCCGAATCCTATGTTACCAGGTAAGTAAAAGCAACAGCTCAGAGTGTAGTGTACCTCCCGTCCCATCCTCCAGATGCCATTATCTTGCAGTCACCTCTAACAGCCACGTCTGCCACCCCAGGGTTCTTCAACTCCACACCAAACCTCTTCCCAATCACACTCTGCCCTCACACAGAGCTATCATGAACACCTCAACAGCCCTCTCAGTTGTCTTACAAAACCTTTTCAGGAGAGAGAGAAAAGACCTCCAGTGAGTTTCCAGGAGATCCACAAACTCCACTTCGTCCCTCTCCATCCAGTGCTAGGCACATAACTATACACCGGAAAGCAACTGCTGCACCACCAAATACTTAGCTTGTTGTTGAAATCTCACCTGGCTCCGGGAAAAGTTTGAGAGAGGTCATTTCAGCGGAAGGTCGTCTAACGTCCCAAAGGAGGAGGCTCCCATCGTCAAAGCCAGCTAATACGAGGGGGATCCCCGTGGAGCCATCACACCACGCCCTGACACACATACACATCCCTGACATACGTAAGAAAGTGGAGCACCGATTTATTACGGTACCACTGCAAAACAAACTCTGGCTGCATATTATACCTCTTGACTTCACGTTCTCTGCACTCAGTGTCTGCACCAATTTACGTGTCTTGCCGTCATACATGTTCACCTACGGATGTCACATTGCACAAACTTACTGTGATGTCAGTCAGCAAATAGGGGCTAACTCTGCCATAGTTCCTGTCTGCAACAGCAAAGCACTCAGAACTGAAAACTCCACCACTGTCCTGACCTAAAAAGGACTTGAACTGTCCGATTATTGGACTGATGTTCTGTGCATTGCACGCTACCTGTTGTGACTAGGGAGGAAAAGTGGGAGATGCGACAGAAACTTGGGTTTTCTACGGTCACGGAAGAGCCTGGTTTCCCTGTCTGTATGCTCCAGAGCGTCACCACGCCTCCCTTCAGTTGCCTGCCGACGACACGGGAGCTGGAAGCGGCCTGAGAGCCCAAAGAAGTGGGGGCCAGTTCTCACACAGAGAGGGAGTCGGAGGTGTTCCCGAGTCGTGTGACAGAGGTGATCCCGGCAGGACAGCTCTGGGTCCACATCTGCCGCTTGTCCGACAGCCTCCACACGCTCAACTGTCCGCTACCCGTCCTGATGAACAAGCCAAGGCAGAGGAAATAGCAGAGAGCGAGACCGTATTCTGGAATAGTGAACTGACCCGCTGGCAAGGCCTCCGGTTGTACCGATGTCGAGGTATTCGACACTGGTGACATCTCCAGCGTGAGGTCGGATGGTGTAGAATGGCTCTGGAGACGGCTTTGGAACTGCAGAGGCTAACCCCTCCATCGATCGATCGATCGTCGCGCCACCCCACACACTATACGGCGCAGTATACGTACGCCCGCCCAACATGGGCATGGTGCGCATGCGCAAAAAATGAGCCGATCGCCGCGCGACCGCGCGATCGATCATCGCGCGAAAAGATCGTACACGAATCGTTCTCCACCTTCTTTCCAATAATACATGCCCCACTGAGAGCTGTGATACTTTTATACAAGGTCACATACTAATTGTAGCTAGGCTAGCTGTAAACCAAACAGCGAAACGAGATGATAGTCTGGGCCGTAACGTTGATTTGCATCGTCTTCGGAGTATTCGTCCTCCAGCAGAGAAGAAAGAGGCGGGCTGCGTATCCAGAGGTAAGTCTCTGTCTAGCGCCTCGTTGTGGTCGTGTTGCACGCAGTCGTTCAACACTAAAACCCGTACGCAGAGTCGTCATAACGTGTCGGCTGCGCCAGACGTGTTTTCCGAGGAGACGGAGGTTTTGGTGGTCGGTGCGGGGATTCTGGGCTCTGCTGCGGCCGCGACGCTGGCGAGGGACGGACGGCAGGTGAAAGTCATCGAGCGGGATCTTTCCGAGCCCAACCGCATCGTAGGCGAGCTGCTGCAACCGGGTGGATTCGGGGCACTAAGAAAACTCGGCCTGGAAGGTATTTCTAGACCTGCTGAACTGACTGAGATGGTTTATGGGACACTCTCTTCCTACAGATGCAGTGATTGGTATCGATGCTCACACCGTGCAGGGATACGCTATCCACGACAACGACACCAGAGAGAGCGTGGTTCTCTCTTACCCCACCAACGAAGCGAGTCAAAAGTTGCAAACCGGTCGCTCCTTCCACCACGGGAGGTTTGTGATGGGTCTCAGAGAAGAGGCCAGGAAATCGAAGTGAGTCCTGTCTTGCTTGACATTATAATTATAGCTAATCACACTCTTGATGATTGTACCTGCAGAGTTAGCCTTATAGAGGGAACGGCGATTAGCCTGCTTGAAAATAAACAAGGACACACTGTCGGTGTTCTTTACAAGGAGAAGGAAACTGGACATGTGAAGGTGCAAGTCAGATTATTACAGTTGCGTAATACTTTTGTCTATATATATATATATACCACACTGACACACACAGGCAATCAAAGCAGATCTGACTATAGTAGCTGACGGATGCTTCTCGAAATTCCGAAAGGGCCTGGTGAATGCATCGGTGGAAGTACCTTCCCACTTTGCAGGGCTGATCCTCACCGGCTGTCCGCAGTTCAAGACGGGGTTTGCCGAGATTGCACTCCCCGTGGGCAGCTCGGGACCAATCCTGGTCTATCAGATTTCCAGCACGTGTACTCGAGTCCTTGTTGACATTCGAGGAAAGATGCCGTCCGACTGTGAAGCAGTACATGGAGGACACAGTCGCACCAGAACTCCCAGGTCAGCCATTTCGTAATATGAAGCGATGTCTTAAAGAAAATCAAACTTATCAATTCACTTGTTGATCTGAATTGAACGGAGCCCCTTTCAATCCAGATTAGGATCGACTATATATAAGGTTCCAGAGTTCACGTTTGAACACTGCTGCTTTGGTAGTTAGAATTACACGCTACAATATTGAATGGCATGGTGTGCTGCAAGATATGGCTCCTCTCACTCGTCTTGCTACAGAGCACATCCGTGGCCCCTTCCTGAAGGCACTGGTGACACAGCAGATCCGCAGCATGCCCAACTCTTTCCTCCCGCCGGCCCCAATACACCTACCTGGAATGATACTGCTGGGAGACGCAATGAACATGCGGCACCCCCTCACAGGGGCCGGGATGAGCGTGGCCCTTCACGACATCCTCATCTGGAGGGACCTACTGCGAGGTGTCCCTGATTTGAGGGACCACTCGGCCATCCTCAGTTGCTCGAGAAAGTTTCAGCGGCAACGGAAGATGTATCACTCGTTTGTGGTCAACGTTTTGGCACAGGCACTGTATGCTCTCTTCTCTGCTTCTGACGGTAAGAGATGCAGTATGTATGATGTACAGACTGAGGGAATCTTGTCGTGTTTGATTCTCCAGAGTACCTTCGTCAGTTGCGTAGAGCCTGTTTTGGCTACTTTCAGTTGGGAGGTATGGCAGTCTCTGGACCTGTCGGCCTTCTATCAGTGTGAGTAAGATCCTGAATTTTGACTCTAACGAGCTACTCGTTAGAGTCTTCTTTTCTAAACACTAGGCTGCGTCCAAATCCTCTCATTCTCATTGGACACTTCTTTGCCGTGGCACTCTATGCGATGTACCAGATTGTGACTACGTCTTCCTGTGCGGTGCACAGAGCAGTCTTCAAGGCAGCGATGGTTCTCGTACGAGCCTGCTCAGTTATTTTCCCTCTCATTGGCTCCGAACTCATCAGTTTTCTCTGAGACACTCACCTCATTCTCATCTTGTGACATGTATTATTATACGGAGTTGCATGTTCTGATCTCTCAAACTATCTAAACTTATTCATGATCTGATTATGCTAATAAATGTTGCATTATTCATACCAGGCTAAAAAAATGGTCATTGCTGTAGCTATGGAAACGTTCAGACAAAAACATTCAGCGTCAGGAAAGACGCATTCTCTCATCACTGCTGCTCACGCCGAGTCCCTGCACTTACTCTGCAACCAGTTATGGAGCTGGGAGTGAAGTCCCCCGTAAGGAGCCCCTCCCCCTCCCACCCGCTCTCTCCCACTCGCCTCGCAAAGCTGCCACCCATTGGCCCGGATGGCTCCGCCGAGACATACGCCCCTAGTCCTGCACTCATGCAGAGCGCCTGCACGGAGTTGAGGGACTCCATGGCCCACCTCCTGAACGAAGTGAGACGCTCTGCCGGATTCTCTGTCATTGGGTGCTATCTGTAGCTAACTGGGTGCATATATACCTTCGCTGCAGGCCCAGAGTGCAGAGACCAGAATACAGAAGGCGATAGAGTCAATGTGGCAAAAGAGTAAGTCTCTAACTAATGGCAATGCTGCGAGCACTCCACCATAATGATTCTGTCTGCAGTGGTGGAGATGGTGGGATGTAGGGTCAAGGAGTACGAGCAGCAACTGACAGAGGAGAGAGCAGAGCTGGCCACCACAAAGGAGCAACTCTCCAGAGCACAAGCTCAGGAAGCCTCTCTGGTCCACCAGAATGCCCGCATGAGTATGGAGCTAGTGGCCTCCGAGAAGAGAGAGAGAAAACTAGCGGAACAGGCGTCGGAGTTGGAGAAAAGAATTTCGGCAGAGACGACTCGTTTTTCTCGAACCAAAGAGGAGTGGAGCGGTCAGAGAGAGAAAGACAAGAGGGAATTGGAGGCAGTTCAGAAGGAGTTAAACGAGAAAACCAAAGTATTGCGAGAATACCAAGAAAAGGTGGGCTCATTACTGTGATCGTATGTGGCATATTCTACTCTGTGTTTCATCTGCAGCTCTCCAAGATGACAGAGAAAGTGCAGAGACTGACGAAGGGGCTGGTGACAGAGAAGGCCTCGGTAGAACACCTACAGAAGAGTGCCTCTGAGCACAGCAACCAACAGACGGCAGAAAACAGGAAACTCGCCTTGGAAATCTCAAAACTAAAAGTAAAATCAGTCAATCCTCTCTTTAGGCAGTAGTGAGTTGTCCTATAGGTGTAGTTGTGTTGTTTCCCTTCGCTTTTTGTCTTTTACCTTGTCGGTGACATCTGCAGGCTCAGCTGAGCTCTAGTAGTGGGGCAGTATTGTCGGGGAAGGAAGAGCTGAAGAGACTGGCCCAGCAGCTCCAGTCACAGCAGGGGAGAGCCGAGGAGAGTCTGGAGAAACTGAGACTCCAGCACAAACAGACAGTCCAGAAACTCGAGAGCAAAGTAAGAGAGACTATAATTTTAATGTCCATCATGGAGAGACTACGACACTGGTTCATTCTATGCCCATAGATTGCTTCACTCGAAGAAGAAATCGAGGGACTGAAAGCGGAACATAAAACTGAGATTGGTATGTAACGCCAAAAATTAGTCGCAGCCTGAAAATCGTTTGTTTTGTTGTAGATGAGCTGTTGATCAAACTGCGCAAAGCCCTGGCACATGAAGTAGATGATTATCTGGATGCCAGAATCAAGTTCCTTAGACATCAGGTATGTATAATAATAAGAATGATGCATCTCGTGTGATAATATTCGTTCTTCCTTTTCTTTCAGAACCAACAAGAGAAGATAAAAATCTTAAGAGACACAAAAAGCAAACAGTAGGACTTTCACTTGACACAACACGTTGTACACATCAAAAATCAGTTTGTAAACTCTCTGAGACGATTTTTAGAACAATTTCTTTGCCAGGTGACTAGAACTAGCTGCCCTGGCCACGTCTTCGTCTCTGTCGGCAGCTTGCTCTCTCTTTGACTGCGGCATGGGGAGAAGGTGGCCTGGTGTGGGAGGAGGTGAACTGCTGAAATAAGAAGTCTTCAGGGCCTGTGTCGCCGAGCACCGTTTCGACGGGTCCAACACAAAGCACCAGGTGAGCAAGAGCAAGAGACTGTCGCTTGCCGCCGAGAAAATCTCCCTGAAGGGGATCCCGGGCAAGTCTTTGAAGGCGACGTAGTCAGGGAGGCTGGTCACCCGGGCCAAATTTCCTCTGTGGGTGTCCCACAGATCTCGAAAATCTTTGTCAGTTGTCCGAGATCGGTGTCTCCTGGGATGAACGGAACACGCAGGAGTAGCTCGGCTATGATGCACCCCACGGCCCAAATGTCCACTCCGGTGCCATACAGCCGAGCTCCAAACAGCAGCTCGGGGCTGCGGTACCACCGAGTCACCACCTGATGCGTGAGCATGCGGTTGGGACTCCCAAACGGTTTGGCGAGTCCGAAATCAGTGATCTTGAGGATGCCGTTTCGATCCAGGAGGAGATTGTTGGGTTTGAGGTCGCGATGGAGGATCCAGTTGTTGTGCAGGTATTCCAGCCCCTGCAGTGTCATGACTGCGTAGGCCTTGACGTGTCCCGGGGTGAGAAGTATGGACGAGTCTCGTATTATCACCTCTAGGTCCGTGTCCATGAAGTCGAATATGAGGCTGATGTTCGACTTGTGGCCGAGGACGTCGCGGAGCCCGATGATGTTGGGGTGGCGGAGTTCTTGAAGGAGTTTGATCTCTCGCAGGGCCGTCCGGTTGACCCCGTCCCGCATTTCGTCCCGTCCGCCGATCTTGATCTTCTTGACGGCCACGATCTTATCCTCGTTCTCCGTGTCCTCGGCCTTGAAGACCGTGGCGAACTGGCCCTCGCCCAGGAACTCCGTCTTTCTGTACCTCTTCGTCATTATGTCTCTTCCTCACCGCGGTTCTATTTACTGCGCACCTGTTCAGCCCCGCCCTTTTTGAGTGAGCATGCTGCAAAAATAATTTACATGGCTCAAGAAAAAAGTAAAAAAATAAATATTGATCTTAACCATCTGATAAAACCCCACTTATTTCTATGTGAAGTACCTTGGCTTCAGCTAAAACAGAAACTACGAGGAAAACGATGTAAAACAGAATGAGACACACAGCGACTGGTCTGAAGATTCGGTATCGCGAGAATGTTATGACCAACAACGACACGGCCAGTGTTACAATGAGGAACGCAGCTGCAAAAAACTCTACCTGTGTGAAGTACAACTGCAAGCACAAGAGAGAGAGAGAGAGAGAGAGAGAGAGTTAAAAGTAATTTCAAGAGGGGCTGACTCACTGTGAACTTGAAGCCGTCATTTCTCCTCTTAATAGACTTGTAGAGCGAGGAAACCCCCACACCAATTAGTATGTCTGTACAGCCACAGCTAAGAAAATCTAACTGCATGCAGAAGCTACATACAACTGGAATAGTATATAGGAAGGAGGGAAAAGAACACACAGTATGAAGAATGGGTGGATACTGAGGAGAGGTCCTCCGTAGCAGGCTCCTATGGCCATGCGAGGAAATCCCTGTCGTGCCATTGTCATATTGGCCACAGCATCTGTTGACAGTCATTTTACAATAGCAAAAACTGCGCACACCTTGTGTGTTAGTGACAATGCTCAAGTGGTAAGTGACACCACTGAATGCACAGCACACACATGATAGGGGGGTGGTTTACAACAATCGTACATACATAGCATGTGTTTCTCAGAGGTGTATATATGGACTATCCACACTAATTACATTTCTCCAGTATTATGTGCTGCATAATTATTAAATTATATTATACCTCCAATACTGTTGCCCCATGCCAGTAGAGTGATGCCAAGTATGCCATCTGATAACTTCACTACAATGCCAAAGGCCTGTATTATACAGATGCACACAATAGGTAAAATGGCACAATCGAATGAATGAATAATATACATACCTGCAAGAGGTTGACAATTTCGTTGGCAATGGCATAGATCCACACAACAGCAATGGCAAAACCCAGCCACGCAAATACCTAGAGAACACAGATGGGAAATTTTCCAAGCATAGAGTCCAAGCATAGAGTCAATTTTCTCATAGACGGCTACAGACTCACTAGAAACCTTCCCTAGATCTATGTATGTATGTATGTACGAGCCAGTTCTAGCCTCCTTCCTTATGAATCTTGATTGTAGGGACACAGCGTTTAGCCCTCAAACATCGTGTGTGTGTGTGTGTGTGTCGTTGAGAAGCAATGTCTGTGGATATACGTACGCAGTGGTAGACAGGTCTGCGATCACTCCAAGAGGTACAGGCCACAAGAAGAGCAGCCACCACACCGAGAAACAGGATGAGAGCCCAGACTGGAAACACGTCTCCTATCTTCTTGAAACCAACTGCAGACAAGAGTAGTGGAGGAATCATAACTCGGCGAGAGAGGGAGAGACTAGTGAGGGAGGGAGAAAAGATAAACCAAAAGAGGGGTATCGAGGGGAAAAAGAGAGAGGGGGGATTGAGGGGGTAGGGGGTTGAAGAAGAAGAAGAAAAGAGAAGAAGAAGAAGGAGAGAAGAAGAAGAAGAAGAAGAAGAGAAGAAGAAGAAGAAGAAGAAGAAGAAGAAGAAGAAGAAGAAGAAGAAGAAGGAGGAGAAGAGAGGAGAGATGCCTACTTTCAGTAAGGAGAGCCACGGTCACTGGTCCTGTGATGCAGTGTAGGACATTCAACCACTTGTTCCAGTTGTGGAGCTCTGCCTCAGAGTCAATGACAGGCACCGTCAGAGTCAGGATAAACCCACAAGGATACTGTGAGCAGTCAATGGGAACTCAGTCTCACACACAATTCCTATCCTTACTGGATCTTCTGTGTTGCTTACCTTTAGTATTTCGTAGATTTTCCCAATCAAACCAAGTTCCCGAAAGTCTTTGCCAAACGGGTAAAAAGCTAGGAGGAAGCGCATTAAGGGATTCAGCTTCTTTGGTTTTTTCAAGATGAGCTGCGTGGTCTCATCCTCCGCCTCTTCTTCGTCTTCGTTGAGAATGGAGCTGTGTCTGCTTCCCTCTTCACTTCCGCTGTGACCGTGGTACCCTAAGAAAACACACTCGATGAGCCTTTACGAACAGCACAGATTATATTATTCATAGCCCGTTTAACAGACTTATGGGGTGCTATTATGCATAACTCGACATTAAGTAAATAGACTGGAAAGTTGGTTAATCTTGGGCTCACTGTGGCTGGAAATGAGAGGGCTTTTTCTTGGCGGATGGACTTTCTGTATCTCATGCAGTATCTCTGGGACGTGTGGTAACCCAACTGCAGCAACCACCTCCTCCGACACATCCAGAGCACCTGGAGATGGACAAAGCGAGAAAGAAGATAGATTGAGAGGTTGCTAAAAACACCGACCTGTGAGGGTCTTGTTGAGAAGTTTCCTCGGAGTGGTACTACGAGGTCTCTCGTCGTACCACGCTGACCTCCCGAGACCGTGGGCAGCAGCGTACTTCCAGCCACGCTCCTGATTGGGGGTGGGGCTTATTGCCCGACGTCCAGCCAGGAGGGCCCCAAACTATGGGCACGGATCATTAAAGAACATTAAGTTATGCTGAAGCACCATGAATTTCATCACATGCAACTAGAAGTTGGAATCCTACTGCATACTGCACTAGTGTTAGATACATTCAAGTTTTAATGGGTGCTAATATTTGTGCATTGCAGCTTTTCACAAGATAGGTTATACTGATGTGATTCAGACCTGAGGAAAGAGAGGGCCGTTTGCTCCGTGTAGAGACTTGTGCATCTCCTTCTTGGCATGGAGTGGCTTCCCGTGTGGGTGAGAGAGTCGTGGGCGAGAGAGTCGTGGGCGAGACGAAGGTCGAGGAGGTACCAGTTTGTTTGCATCAGATGCTCCGTCATTAGTTGTAACTTGCAGAGACCCACCTGTTGCCAAAGACAATCCAAACAATTTCGAATGATTTCTTACAGGGAAATACATTGAGAGGTTCCTTTATTGAGAGGCGTCCTATACTCGGAGGTAGTAGTACGGGGCAGAACCATAGTGTCCCTTATAGAGAGGTCTGCTTTATTTCGAGGGTGTTTATCAGATGTTTCATACATGACTCCAAGTCCATATCAAATCCACGGCACTGTATATACCTTGATAGACTTCTGCCTCCGATCCGGTGCTGTTGTCTCGGCTGCGATTGCCAGTGTGATGAAAGGTCGTCCCCAGTTTCCTGTGTGCCACCTCACAATCGTCCTTACTCTTCTCCAGTTCCAGGGTCTCGTCCTCGATCAGTGGTTTAATTGCATCAGACTTCATGTCTGCAATACAGGAGTGGGAAGACTTGCCACACTACTTAGCTATCATAAGGCAAAATAATATTCATGTTGTCGCAATAACTTCTTTTAGGTATATATATCAATAGCCCATGGTCTGGAGCCCAGAAGCATGCACACCTTGGAGCTCTATGTAGCTATATTATAGTGTGTCCTGTATTATCACAAACAGTCGGCAAAATTTGCACACATTACTATGCATAGTTCCTCACTACACATAATTCACATAATTATCGCAATCTCAAATGAAACTTCGTGTCTCAGTAATTTTTATACTCACTATCTCCACTAGTGATTGCGTGTGAGAGGGGAGAAGAAGGGAGAAGAAACGGCGAAGGGTTGACTCCCTTTGCCTTTTGCTGTTCTGGCACAGAGCTAAGTTTACTACCTCGAGACCCTGCATACATATAGATACAAATTCAAGTAAACCCAAGACCTACGGTGAGTAGTACAATCGCAATTGTGGCTGGCAAGGGATGGAACTAGCATAAATCTATTACACTCCTGAGTATCGATATGTAAGCAACACACACCATCTGAGTTTTCCCATATATGCCCGGCAATGTAACGTTGTAACTGTATTGTGCTCTCACTTGCTTTGCTAACACTTTTCCACTTTTGGTAGAAAATCCTGCCCACGATCACCACCACCACATAGAATACATACAGTGCTATAAAACCTATGAAACAAACGAGAAAAAGAGACCTCTATAATTATACTAAAGACAGAGAGATAGTATAATGAGAATAAACGAGAGGGTTTTACCCGCAGCCATAAAGATGGTTACTGTGTTAGTCCACAGCACGTAAAAGGTCCAGTAGACTGCAAAGGTGTAGAAGATAATGTCTCTGAGAAACGGGCGCTTCGTGAGTGTAAACGGCGACAGAAAAGCCACACCCCCCACCACGATGGTTGTGACAAATATCCCGGCACCTGAAAACAGAAAATGGTAAGTGAAACGAAAAACATATAACATTTCCTTGCAAAAGGGAGATTTTCCCAACGGGGCAGAAATGTATAGTTATAGCTAATAAACACAGTCCACAGGAACGTTAATGAGAAGGGGTGTGGTAATAATGTCTTACCAAACAGGGCTCCAATGGCGAGACTGGACTTGTGGTCGTCACTCTGACTGATGGCAGCAAAGGCAGAGAAGATGTCAGGAGCTCCGTTCCCCAGAGCAAGGAGAGTCACACCGTGGGCCTCCGTCAAGGAACACACTTTAAACCCAACCACAATTCACACTCCCCCCTCTCTCTAACGTGCAGGTTATGCTCTATTGTGGAGCCTTTCTAAAAGGAGACGAGTCAGTAATGAGGAACCTTTCGTTTCCCTGATGCACTCTAGGGCACCTCACCAAGAAAGAGATTTTCTTTTGTATTGGTGTCCAATATACGTTGCTCAGAGTCATTACACTTAGTGAAGTGGACATTGCTACTACAACTACAAAAGATATTCTATGGGAGGATATGGCCACATTCTGTCCAAGATGAAGGACCTTGGATATGACAGTCAAAGCTGGACAGAAACTGCACAATTAATTGCGATGATCGATGACTTGCGTGAGGATATCACAATTATATTGACCAACTTACTACTCCTCGGCAGTAGCCCCCAGAAAGATAAATAGAAAAATCAGCCAGAAGAACTGGGGAAGGATGGATAATATAGACATCGTGGAGTTTATTTGACAATAGATGAACATATTTTAGCATAGTCACACACGAGTATTGGTATATAGCTATACAGAGGGCAGTGTAGTACCAAGTTGTGACAAAGGGAGGGCATCTGTTCGCTTCCATAGCACATGGAGCTGCGATGTTTTTGACATGAAATTATTCCGTCTAACTGCATTCATCTCTCATCACATGATAGCACTCATTATATCAATTGTCCCACAAGTGGGGGTATCAAGTTACCCGCCAGTGGCTATTATCAAAACATGCACTTAGCCCTGATACAAAAAGTTTTGGGTAAAGGTGATAACGATGTAGCTAAACATCTGCAACGTGGGTATGATATAATATTATGAAGATCTTGCTGGAGCATCTATATTTCTTACCAAGACCACCATGGCAAGAGGGATGAGTCTAAAGGGAATGGTGCAGTAGATGAACTGGAGGTAGTTGAGAAGGCCTCCGTCGTTCTGACAGCTGTCCACTGTCTTGATGTACCTGCATCTCCTGCGTGTGCTGTTGATCTTGTGCACATTTGAACACTGCAGTGATTGAGGAGATGTTCTAGCTCCCACGTCCCCAACTACTATTAGCTGGCTAAACCACATTACAGACCTGCTCCATAATACTTTTTGAGCCATGTTTCGCGCGACCATGTAGCTATGTGGATAATAGACTTGCCTGTGCAGTGGCCGGATCGTAATCAGCATCGCCGCCGCCGCTCTCGCCGCTCTCGAACTGCGGCGTCTGGAGCTCGTCTTCGGCATCGGCGGTAGTATTTCCCACCCGTTGTTCCCCGCCGTCTTCAAACAATAGTCTGCGGTGGAGGATAAGTGTGCGCCAGTGTCCCGGCCGCCGCGGCGACGTAGTAAACGACTCTTTTCTTGGCTGGCTTCGCACCGCAGCTGCTGGGTGGGCGACAGGACTAACAGACCAGTCGTCTGAGATACCGCGGTCCAGATATAGGCCGGAGAGTACCCAAAGAAACACGCAGCCGAAGCTGAGCGTGGCGACGAGGCACCGGAGCTTGCTGGCTGGTAGAAAGCAGTCCATGTCTTCAGTGCAGCATTGCAGTGTATCGAGTGAGTAGCGTGGGAGATATCAGCCTATTCCTTGCTGCTGCCTCATCTATCAACTAAAATCATCCGCGATCCACCTCCAGATTTGGGGGCGTGTCTAGCGTTTCGTGCGTACGTGCTGAATCAGCACAAAATCACGGACGATGTTGGTGGAAGAAGCTAGAAGGTGTTGTTTCGTGCTAGTGGGTAACATTCCCGTGGAACTGAGGTCCGCCGATCTACGGGCCTTCTTCTCACATCTGGTGGAGCGGCGAGCCTTCGCCTGCTTCCACTTCAGGCATCGACCTGAGCACCTGCCCATAGTCAGCAGCGTCACCTCTGCCTCTACTGGGCCCCAGACCGCGACCGACCACACGGCTCCAGGGGCCAGCAAGAGGCTGACACCACTCGACGAAGGCGATGCTACGGCTAAAGAATCTACCGTGGGACAAGAAATAAGCTTTCCCTCGGAGTCCGCCGAGACGGCTGATGGCGGCGGAGAGGGTCGAGGAGAGAGTGGCGAGAGCGAGACTCCTGCTATTCTACCGGACGTGGAAGCGGTCTGAAACGTCTGCCGTCGCGTTGGTTGCGTAGCTGCCGTGCGAAGGAGCACGAGCCCGAACTACTGAGGCGATACGGCCGCGGGGGAGACACTGGGCCAAGTCGGACGGGACGCTTCTCAGTATAAAGTCAAACTCAGTAGGATTTTTTGGGGGTCAAGTATTTTTCCCAATTTCCCTTTTTTTCTCTTTTCTCTTTTTTTTTTTTTTTTTTTTTTTTTTTTTTTTTTTT
>CASHTH010003315.1:0-120025 GCA_030341885.1 Geodia barretti
CTGGATGCTGCTGAAGCAAATCTTCCCCAGGACCAGGTGGGCAGCTGTAACTTATGAACAGGCCGTGGCCGTGTAGCCTAGCAGCGACGCACGTACCCAAGGAGCGGGGGCGCAGCGGTTGCGCCCCCGCTCTAAATTGGGCGGACCTGCGTGCCAAGGCAGCAGCCATTCAGCTCTCGAGAGCTTTTGCCAACTTTCTAGGGTTTCCTGATGTTGAGAGCTGAGCGACGCGCTAAATCATACAAACGACGGGTAATTTTCGTTGTCTATCTGGAGTGCCCCTCCACTCGCTAATCCTATGGTCTCATTGACGTGCCCTGAGCATCGAGAATTTCCAGTTGGAATTCGGGGTACTCACGCCAGGAAAAGTGTGCACAACCTTCCGACGCACGATGACTGATATCGTGTCCACTGACGTAACGAATTGATCGCTTCGGCGGTTCTTGCTCCACTTCAATTTCCCGTCGGTCGTGCGCTGGAGTAATCGTCCAGATCTTATCCAAATCATTCATGCCGACCCTCCAAAAAATTGCCAAAGCCCATCGCGCTGGAGAGTTCTTCCAACAGTGCTCTGGATATCGTTTAGGCTTTGGTCGAGTCCAGTGCCAAAAAGGTCATCGCGACCTTGACGGATACTCTCTCTAACCGAATCTTCCATTGTCCGAACAACAGCCCGAGCGGTGGCAAGTTTCTCACGCATCGCAGTATGTTTTCGGGAGTCCGCTCTATGATGTCCGATAGCATCATCCTCAAGGTCTGATACTGCTCCATAGCTGCTTCCAACGGCCGGTGTCGTGCAGGAGTTTAATGCGCTGGATTAACCCTATCGCTCTTTCCAAATCAATTGCTTGCAGATGACGTTCGATGCGGTGTTGTTGTAGCAGTCGCCGCCGCTTGCGCGGCCCGCGAAGCCGATCTCGCTCCCCATGCGATGATGATCGTGGCGATCAGACCTACGGATGATATTGCCGCTCCCGATATGCTGGCCCAAGTGCTTGCGTCCGCTACCAAGCATTCATGTCGAGAAACCATTGTACTTGCTTGTGCTGGTCTAATCGAGCCGATGCGTCAGTAGGGCACACAGAGTGCGGATCGAAATCCGTCACCCAGCCCCAGCGTCTCCTCCGGGAACAGCTCTTCTACCTCAACCGTCTCCGGTATCACCTTCTGCTCCACGTTGAATCCCACGAACGTCTCCAGCGTCTTCCTCGAACTCTCGACGCCGTATGGAATCGGGTCTTCGCCCACCATGTCCACCATTTTGTGCAGCACACGGTCCTCCGGTCCCGCGGCATCTCCCGAGCGCAGCTTCCCCAGTTAGAGGGCCCTGGCTGTGTTGAATGTCTCGAACAGCTCACCCGCCAGGTCGGGGTTGGCATCCAGCGCGGCGTTCTGACCACCAGCATGTGGCTGATCGGATAGACGCCCGTCTCCCGGTGCCACGCGGCCTCGGCGGCATCCGGCGCGGCGAACAACGGCCGGATGTCCGGCGAGTCCACCGGCCCCGCGCCGATGGCCGCATCGATCTCGCCGACAGCAGCATCTCGCCCAGGTTGTTGTTGGACGACGACACCACGTTGGCCGGCGCGACGTACTCCGCCACGTGCTCGTCGCCGGACAGCACCCACGTCACCGCGTCCAGGTCCACCCGTACCGGGTCTGCAGCAGGGCCCGCGTCCAGACGCCCGGCGTCAGCGTGTAGCTGCGCACCCCGAACGCTGCCCTCCAGGTCCTCGGCGACTCGATACCGCTCTTTCGGTTCACCACGATGCCGCCGTGGTAGAAGGCCGGGTCAGGAAGATGGGCACGCCGGTGAACTGCTTGCCATGCGCTCGGGCACACAGGTACGTGGACAGCGCCATCTCCGCCACGTCAAACTCCAGCTCCGCACCATCCGCCGAAGATGCTGGTACCGGCGACACCTCGATCTGTTCCATGCTGAACGCCGGCGACGTGATCGTGCCGTCCTTCAGCGGCGTCGTGTGCCCGTAGTTGCCCATCGCGGTCCGCAATACCAGGTCACTCATATTTCTGCCTCCCGTGCGTTTCTCGTGTTCAATCCGAACGCCGTGTCAGCGGCCAGCCCATCATCCCGCAAATCCACGCCGCCCGCAAATCCACGCCCGCCCGCGAATCGATACGCCGCCCTGCTCACCCACGTCCCCAGGCGAATCCCCGCAATCATGCGCCCCCCGACGATCCTGGGTGATTCAGTTTCCCGGAACGTCATCCCCCGATGCTCGAATGCCACTGCGAGCAACCCAACCGTCATTGCGAGCGCAGCGTGGCAATCTAGTCGCCGTAGCAATGGCTCTTGCCAAACACCGATGCGTTGCCCCGCCGCCGCGTCGTGTCATTCCCCACGGCGACAATCCAACGACCCTGCCCCAATGACATCGGCCTCTTGCGCGAACAGTACTTATGTTCTATAATAGCCTTGTCAGGCAATCCCGGCGCGGCCTCGCGACCCCCGCCGGAACCGCCGCCAGGCCAGCGGCGTCGCCGAACCTAAATCTGAATAGCTAGGCGATACGTGTTCGGGTCGGCAACGGCCCAGTCGGTTCTTCGCATCATGGTCGGCAGCTGCGCTACCCGTTCTATTCCGCGGGGCGGCCGCGTTACGACCCGGCGGGTGTCACCTCCGCCCCGTGCCGCATGGCGCCGGCCTCCTTGGCCGGTTCCCCGCGGGTCACGGAAGCTTGGGACTCAAAAGATTTGCGCTCAAAAACAGTGTTGGCCGTGCTCCGACACCCACCCGAACCGCAACGCCTGACACCCAAATCACAACCGCAAGCAGACCATCGGAAAACAGGAGGTAAGTCACCCACCTTTTCATCTCACCCAGTCCCGACATCGTGAAGCAGTGATCGCGAACATGCGGACTGATCCGGCGGAACCATGCGAGACCCATGCGGACCGATCCGTCATTGCGAGCGCAGCGTGGCAATCTCGTCGCCCGACACGGCGTCGTTAGGGCGACGGGATTGCCGCGTCGACCCCACCGAATATCGGCAGATGCCTCATGTCCGCGGAGCAGTGCTGTAAAACGACGGCAGCCGCCGGGCTGCGACGGAACACCGGAACGCCGGGCGGTTCGACAATGTGACGCCACCGCCCAGTTTTTGCGGTGCAATTATGCCCCGCGAGCTCCCTCGCTGGGTTCAATGCTCTCCCCGGTTCAAGCAATCATCCGTTCAGGGCGTTGACGCTAACGCCTCTCTTCTGCCTGGATGGTTTCCGCCATCCACTCGGCTATGAGGGGGCGCCGCCCTTTGCATTGCGCTTTCCAGCGCATCCCGCAACAACTCGCCGGCAGTACCGAGTCCCAACTATCCTCGTCGTCATCATTAGCCGCAGCTCCAGTTCCTCTTGCAGCGCCGGCTGCAGTGGTTTGTAGACCTCGAAGACCTTGAGGCCAAAAATATCGACCAAACCGGAATCGTGCTTGCGCGCCCTTCTCTCTCAACCAGCTGCAGGCACTCCTGCATCAGACAGTGTCGGAATTGGACTGCAAACTCTTCGTCAACTCCCACGCCCTCTAATAGGCTATCGACGCTGGTGCCAAAATCATGGTCGTCAAATGGCTGATCCCAATCGGTCCCGATCTCGATCATCGGGGTTATCATGATGGCTTCGAATTCTGCGTCGAAACCCGTCAGGTCGTTCATGTAGAACGAATCTTCATACCCCTTTCCAATATGTCATTGATCGGATCATAACCTTCCGTCTCAACCTCGTCCGCCAGCTCACTGACCAACGCTGCGGCCAGTTGCCGGTTTTCTCTCAGGCAGGTCGCCAACTCCCCCGCCGTGGAGATTTTCGCTCCTCGTCCTCGTGCTCCGCCGGTTCCGGCTGCTGATTCATCCGTCGACTCCTGGGTGGCAATCGGTTCGCGCCGTGTTCGTCCCGTGCGCGGGTTAGTCTCGTGTGACCATGTGTTGTAACGTTCCGTGGCGGCCACCCTGGCCCAGGCGTTCCCTCAATGGCATTTGCTACAACATCCCATGCGTGCCCGACTCCTCATTATTGGCCGGCGCGGACGCTGGCAATTGTCCGCGCAGCCCGGCGGCCACGTCAACTCGATAAAGCCCGCGATCCGCAATCGTCAATTTTGCAGCCGCATCACCCACCGGCCTCCGTAGCATTCTCCTGATGCGCACGATGAAAGCGCAAGCGTCCCGAGCGTGTTCGCTCACGCGTACCCACTTTGCACCGTCGGTCATTCCGACCGACCCAAAATGTCATTGCGAGCAACCCAAATGTCATTGCGAGCGCAGCGTGGCAATCCCGTCGCCACGGCGCCGCCGCTCGCCGAAAGCGGTCGCATCCCACCGTTGCTGTCGGGCCGTGTGAATCCCGACGACAATAATCGAATGACCCTGCTACCGAGCCTGTTCGTCATTGCGCCTCAACGGTCTTGGCGGTATCCATGATTCTGGGGCCTTCCAACGTCACGACCTTGGCCCTTCCAACCAACGTCACACCGCCGCTCGAATAACTTATGGCTGCTGATACCACTGTTGCCGAGAATCTCCGCACCGCGCTCTACGATACCCATGTAGCCCGTGCGCCCGCATGTGCCCTGCCCTTCGGCGAGTTGTACATGGACCTATTTCTCCGTATGCCGGTGTTTCAGCGCCATCAGTGGTGTGATATATCCGCTCGTGTGTGCGCTGGGCGGGCCACTGCTGGCGTCTCCATTGCGGCCTTTTTCGCGCTTTCTCTCACATGCTGGTCCGCTGCTTCTTCGCGGCTTGTCTGCCTCTGCTGCGTGGCTCCTGCTCACGCGTGCTAGTTCCTCCGCATCCGGCCTGGCGCGTGGGCCGCGCCCGCTACTGCTGCTCATGCTGCAACGAGCGGGAGGGCAGGCGTCCATCGACGACAAGACCACGTGAGGGGCAACTACAGTTCTATGAGGCGTACTGACCCGCCTCTCCGTGAGCGAATTCCGCTCTCATACCGTAGCTTGCTCTCCTGGCCCCACGGCTCCCCGCCCTTTTGATCGAACCCCTGCTGTTCGCCCTGCGCTCGCCCCTCCTCTTCGTGCGGACGCGCGGCGTGCCTAGTATCCCCGAAGTCGCACGTGCACACCATGCTCAACTGCCTCAGTCGTCGGTCCAGGGACGCGCCGTGGAGATCGTCCGACCAGCTGTGCGAGGACCTTCAAATTCCCCCCGGCGCTCGCCTGGCCCGCTACCACCCGGCCGCAGTGTCCGCGCGCCGTCCCTGCTGCGCCCCTTCACCTGGGGCAGTCGGCCACATCGACGGTCGCCCCGCGTTTCCATCGGGCGCACGGCTACACCCGAGAGGACGGATTCGAACTCGCCCTCCGGTTTCCTCCGACGCCGTACGTTCGCCATCTGGAACACAGCCTCACCCGCAGCGGCTTAGCGGTCCCACCCGCTGGCCTGGTCTGCGCGGCTTGACGTTCTCGCTGCTGGAGGCACGTGCCTCTCGTCTGCACTGCCACGGGAGCTGTCCTCGACAGGCATCACTCACCCCCATGCGATGAGCCGCCTCGGCCGTTTACTCGTCCGAGCGCTGGAAATCGTGCGCTACTACAACGCGCCGACGTGTTGGACCACCCAGCGAGTTTACGGTAACCGCACGAGACGCCGCTGTCGGACTGACCCTGCCCGTGCGTAGCGCTCCCGCGCGGTTACGACGTGGTTGGCCGATGGCCAGGTGGTCGGCACGTCGCCTGCCAGAGAGCGGCAGCTATTCTGCCCACCCTGGAGCAGTGCACTCGCATGTGCTCTTTGTCGACGCTCCCACGCTGCCCCTCACAACACGGACACGGTCCTCACTCGTGCGGCCTTCGCGGGCGTCAGGCCCAGGTCGCACGGCGGAACTGCCTTTTTACCACCACCGACCAAGCTAGCGCCCGTTTCAAGCTTGGTGCGCTGTTGCCGTGCGCTGCTACGCTAGCGGCACAATGCGTCGCCAATAGCCAGGTACCTTTCGGGTGACCTCCCCACCCGGCCCTTGGGAGGTATCAGACAAGTGAACGTTCCGAAGACCGCAATACTCCAGGGAGCAGAATGGGCCCTGGTTGAAGATGCCCACCGCCGGAACCGTCCTGGTCGCATCACCACTACGCGCATGGACCAGTTGGGCGACGTCGTGTGGAGCGTGGAGTTGTGCCCGGACCGCGCAGTTGGGCACACGGACAAGATGGAGAGATCAGATATCCGTCAAAGCCGTGTCCTGACTGTTTTCCCCGCGTCGAGCGGTCTGAGGTCACCGAAACTCCAACAGGGCGCTGTGCCTCAGGAGCCTGAACTGGTCACACCTACGACCGACCCGTTTCGGCGACGGTGATGCTGCGGGTCCGGATAGACTGTCTATCCCGCTGTTTCCTGAGCTCGACGCGCTGCGCGAGGTCAGCGGCCATGTACAACGAGGACACTGGGCGGTCGAAACCACCGGACGCTGCCAGTCATGGCCACAGCGTGTGATGGTGGTCCGGCGCGCCTGCGGTAGCTGCCCCTGCCGCTCGTCCTCGTACACTCAAAAACGTCCTCGTACAAAACTTGAAGACCCGGTCTCTACCGGTGCTGACCGGCTGTCTCTGTCCTCAGTGTCAGCGCGCGCACGGCTGCGCTCTGAGGTTCGGCCTAGTAGTACGCGATTCTTCTATGTCTGTGTGCTGAGAGTCCGTACTGCCGCCTGCGAGGTGCTCCGTGGCCCTGCCATGCCGTCAGGAGTCTTCTTCTCACTCGCCTGATCCGCTTTTAATATCTCTGCAACGGCAACACCGGCCGCGCCGCGCCGCCTCGATGTCAACAATCGTCCTCACAGCTTGGGACGTTGTCTATCCCGGATTGACCGCCCACGCACTGTCAGCGCGTGACAACGTCCCCATCAGCGCGAACGCCAGGAATTCCGAGCAGCAGCGTAACGTGTTTGGGTACGGCGATCGGGGGGCGTTTTTTGTGACCAATCTGCATTTATGCGGATGTCCTCCTGGCATTCTGATGACGGGCGCAATGGGAATTGGCCATTTTCATTTCGTCGCTGCTATCCAACGGATTTTGGCCGTGTCGGGACTGCCAACAGGCTGTCCGATCCCCGTGGCAATCTCTCATCTACCCGGTATCGTCTGGCTATAACCCCCGGGTTTCAACACCGTGGAAATTTTCGTGGCCATTATTAGCATGAAGAGCAACCTATCTGGGCGTACGGGCATTTGGGAATGCGAACCTCGCCAGTGTTTGCCACCCGGTCGCGTAGGCATATCGCAGTATTTAACGCACAATGTTTCGATAATGTTCAATAGTGGATCACGAGGATACCTGAGCGTGATCCCGAGCATGTCCGTGACGGATATTCGCTCGTGCGAGCAAAGTATGTGCAATCATGGATTTGCACTCGCTATTTGATGATGTCCGCATACATGCCCCCGTTTTCCGCCATGTTATTGTTGGTGCCTGTTGAAAAAGCTTGGCCCCATCACTTGATGTGTTCATGTGCAAGCCACCGATTTCACCCGCCGAGCGTTTGTAAAAAATGCCGCTGAAAATGACCAGACATTGCGGAAGGTCCTTTGCGGGAATACTTGAAAAAAAACCGGTGTCTAATGATCGGCAAGCTTTTAGACTTCGCCTCGATCAGCCTACAAATGCGCTCCTGAAAAATTGCGTGGGACAACCCACGTTAGGCGGAACCTGTTGTCGTTTATTACGCGCTGGCCATCTACGAACGAAAACGGAGTGAGATGAGGACGTTTCGATGTCCGCCGTACCCGGGGCAATCGCGTTTATGTTCCAGGGAAGCCGATACCCATGAAAAGCTATTCAAACAACCCCCGCCACTTGCCATCTTAAAACCGGCACTATCATATCCCTATTGCAAGAACGCGAAATCCTCCTACAATAATTGGTGGCCTCCCAGTCCGTTTCCGCCTAAACACTTCGGGCCTCCCCTTCTTCGTACCTTCCCCTTGTTGCTGAGCCGACAAACCCAACCTTTATCTTGATCTAGAATAGCATCTTTGTCAACTGGCCCTTTATCTCATCAGGCCTTCAGCATATTGGCGAAAACCGTCGATCGATAAAGACAAACAAACGCCCCCCGATAACACTCCCTGGATGCGCGACCCGTTGAACCTGACTCTATCACAACCTCGCCAGAGCAGTTGGAGTCTACAAGGATCGAACGCTTTTCACCTCCACCCCTCTAGCGACGAGATATATCCTGACAGCCGGCGCCCCCAGACTTCGGTCACTCTGGATTACTATGGCACAGTCTTCTGCTCTGGCCGACCAGTCTTGCCGATTTGCTCTTCCGGACGGTCCCTTGCTTCCTCTGTTGGCGCTCCCATGCTCCCGACGGCCCCACCTCTGCGCATCGTGCTGACGGCCCGCCGTATTCAAAACGGGCTAGCCCAGCCTCAGCCCACGTTTCCGTGGTCACCGACGGGCCTCTGCCTTTACCTCGCTGCAGCCTCGGGGGATCCGGATCTGTGACATTAACGCTCAATGGCTCCAACTACACCTACCTCGCCGAAATCGCCCCTCGACATCGTTACTGCCTGCGATCTACAAGCCCAAGCAGGCGAATGCCTTGTGGGATTCCCGTCCGCACTTCTCTACCATCGCGATACGCCGCCTACCTGCTCATCCACATCGGGGTTGGATTCATCCCGCTCACCGTCATCCGGGAGGGCCCTGCGGAATCGGCTCCGTCCAGCTCTACGTTGACCACAACCCCAAGGATAACTACTCAAACCATTATTACCGCGAGGAATCACGAGTTGCGACGCTGCCAGCTACGCGCCATCTGCCTGCTTCGACTGTTTGCCAACAAAACCGACCGCAAGCCTGAACACGTCCTCCGCGCTCCCGGACGACAAAGCTGTTGGCAAATCGACCACTGCCCTCACCTTCCCACCCGATACAAATCCGCACCTCCATCTGGGACTCTCCACCGCAACCCATACCAACCGATAAACATCTCCTGGAAACTGTCGTGGCTCTGCGGACAGCTGTTGCCGCCCACTGTTGACTGGCCGAACTGCTACCCTCATGGAATGCCTGCGAGGCCACGGGCTCTGACGCAGCGCTGAATGGTGCTCCAGGATGGAACCTATCCGGGCCTCCCCGGATATCGTCCGACGGCGACGCCGGGGCTAACTTCCCCCGCCAGCACCCTTATCGAATTGTTCCAGTTCTCCTCATGATGGTGTCCTCCGCCCGAAGATCCAGTTGACGGTGTAATGGTGAGGGTCAGACGGTGTACTCCCCCGACGCGCTGGCCGCCGCCAGCCAATGGCGAGTCTTCAATTGCACGCACTCCTTTTGCTTCCCAGGCCGATCAGCCCCCGCCGCCTTGATGTAAGATGTCCCGGGCCGGCTTGCCATTTTCAATGTCGTCTTCCGCCCCGCAAACCGGGAATGCCCGGCAAGCCCATCACCGACATCTCAGTTTCACCATTCCCCAGGGATGACGATTCCACCCGCGGTGGCCAGGCCCCACCGCTGTGCTTCCGCGATCATCGCTCACCCCTCACTCCCTGCCGTGCACCAGGTCCCAAGCGCAAGCACTTCCCTAACCACCCTCGTTTGTAGCCGCCAACAATTCCGCCGTCGTCTCCGGTATCCCCCCAGTTCCTCACCCGCCCCAGTTCTCCTCGACCGTCCGGCCCAGCAGGTAACGGTTGTTCCCTCTTCGTAATCGGCGCTGCCCCCCCCGCACCGTTCCACCATCACTTTCACCGCCCTTGTGAAACAAGCGGCTCACTGTCCACCAGCACCCCACCAGTCTAAACAAATACCCTTGTATCCAGGCATCGCATTCCTCCTCCGGTTTGTGCCGCGAAGATATATCTTCCAGCGCGCGTGAATCGTGCCCGCCCTCCTGCACCCCTGTAGTGTGCCGAGTTAATCAGGTTTCCTATCGGGAACACTTCGTTCCTGCGAAAGCATAAACCCAAAGATCCCGGCGCCCCCGAGAAACGTGAGACCATCACTATTTGCCGGATCCTGCTTTCGCCGGTATGACGGTTTTTGATGGCTTTGCACTGATGATCGTTTGGGGCAGATTTTTTGTTAAACTTGACCCCAGCCATTAGGGTAGTTCGACAATGGCGGCACCGGTAGTCCCGCACGAATGTTGGGGCGCTTGGCCGCCCGTTGCTGACAGGCTAAGGGTGACGGGATGCCGGATGTTATGGCGGCGCGGGGAGTTGCGTTTCGGCAAACGCGAACGTAGCGGCGGCATCATCATGCCGGCTTTACGGCGCGCCGGCGCCTGCGGGTGTTTTCCCGTAGAAATTGACGTGAAGCTGCTCGACGGCGTTGAAGAACGCTAGAAATCCTGGTTGCCGGTGCTCTGGGCGAGGCTTCTTGCTATTCCTTTTCAGCTTGTGTGGCTGCGGTGTAGGCTCCTGGCGGTGTCAGACTCTCGCATAACCTAATATTTGGGCGAAACCGCTCCCCAAGCTTTTTCGAGGCCTGCCTGAGGTCTCCGGAACTTGGAACTCGGCGTTGGCCTGTTGTAGCAGTGCTGGGCGGGCCTGTTCGGTAGGTGGCGGTGGTCAATTGCGTTCTCCGCGGCCTTATCCGATTCCGCGGCTCAGATCGTGGCCCATGCGTTGGATGAAATCGCCGGTAAGCTGACCCTTTCTGTGAGGTCTTCGGAGTCGAGCGGGCTCAATGAAGGTATCTGGGTCGAGGGCCCCCACAGCGCTGGGCGAAAGGGTGAAGATCGTCGGTCCTTTGGATCCGGAGGCTGAATTGCAGGACCGGTTTTCGGCCGGCGTCTGCTCAGGGTCTAGCTGCACGTTCAACTGAGGGCTGCTGCCTTCGATGACGTTGGGGCGGCTTGCCATGCTTTGGACGCCTCGGCCTGCTGTCCGGCTTGGGATGCGCCCGGATGCTTCACTACTGTGGAAACGCTTTTGGAACGGTCCTTGAGTTTTCGTATGGTTGTCATGGTGACGCCTCTCTATTTTGGGAGACATGCTACGTAAGCCGAGGCTTTGATTGTGCAAGAAGGTATCTGCTGTCAACGCATCGTGCGTCCTTTCAGAATGTTCTGAAGCATCTTTCCTGCGTTGATGGCGACCTGCGCGGGGCGATTTGCGGGGGCGGGTAAGCGCAGCCTGTCCTCTTGGGGGTATTTTTGTTCAGAGTTTCGGTCGTTTAGCCTCAAATCCTCATTTTTTTGTGCAAATCCGTCGTTTGTGTTGACCGCCACCCTCGAATCTGAACATTTACGGCCCCCTATCATTAGGCATGAAGCATTATTACGCCTTGAAAATTGCCAACAAAACTTTCACCCGCAAATCCCATCATATTCCTCCCAATCGCCCCTCCAAATGACGTCCTGTTAATGTGGCACCGCGCCCCTGCCAAACCATTCGCATCCATCGTTAATGTCGCCTCTTATCCAAAACACGCCGCACACCACCCGGACTATTCACCCGATGAATTTCGGCAACTGCACCGCCGGTGGTACCGAATCGCCGATCCCCCGAGTCACCTGTCCCCCGAAAACTTCACGGCAACCGTAGCCATCCGACGCCAGACGCCACACCAAGGCACCTAGCACGATCCCCCACGTCCAGCCTTAAAGGACCCCCACCATCCCGGTCACTTCGGCCGCCACGCCCGCCAGCGTCCCAGCAGGTCCTCTCCGGCCGCGCAGACCAATGGAACTGCCGCTCATTGGGCTGCGACCGCTCTCACCCGCACCTTCCAGCAGATTCTCCACCAACATCACACACCAGAACCCACCGCGCCACGCGGCCTTCGCGGCCCGGCTGCTCCAGCGCCGTCAATGGCGGACCGTGACGCCACCGTCAACCCCGGCGTCAATGATCTGCACGTCATCTCCAAATCCAGGCCACTCCTCCCTGCTTTGCGTTACCAGACCACCGGCACGTTCAGCTGACGGATCGTTGCACGCAGCTGCGAGCCCACATCGCGTCGCAACTCCATGTCCAGCGCGGCGAACGGCTCGTCCAGACAGCAGCAGTGCGCGGACGGACCAGTGCCCGGGCCAGCGCGGCCCCTGCTGTTGCCCTCCCGACAACTGCCAGACTCGCCGTTCCTCCAGCCCTCCAGCCGTAGTCTTTCGACCAATCCCATCACCCGTTGGCGCGTGGCTGCGCTTCGCCGCTCCTTCAGGCCGTAGGCGATGTTCTGCCGCACGGGTCAGGTGCGGGAAAAGATGATTCTGCTGTGTGACATACCGACGCTCCGGTCGGTGCGGCTCAACCGACTACCTGCGGTTCTATCTCTCGGCTCTGGTCCTCTGCATATACCGCCGGCCGCGTGACGATGTCGGTCCGCGTCTGGCCGAACCAGTCCGGCTATTGGTGCGCTAAGCTGCGCCGTGGTCTTGCCGCTCCCGATGGCCCGAAGAGCACCAGATCTGCCCGGCATCCACTTCAAACGCAGCTCCATGCGAAACCCCCAAGTTGACCGCAACACCGGCCGAAGCGCCGCCGCAATGCTGCCATCACTCATAATGCTTGCCGATCACTCATGGTGTGTTCCGATCACTCATGTGGTTCCCGATCTTTCATGCCGTGCTCTCCGTTTCGCCGCAGCAGGAAGCTCAACGCCGCCAGCGCCACCCGGATAATCGCCACCATAAACCGACAGTTGCCGCCGCCGCCCCAGGCTCGACTCCATGGCGGTCATGTCGCCAGCGGCATGGTCTGCGTGCGCCCCGACAGGTTCCCGGCGAACATGATCGTCGCGCCGAACTCCGACACCGCCCGCGCCACGCCAGCGTCAGTCCGGTCAGCAGCGACGGGCCACGCCACCGGCAGCGTCAGCCGCCAGAACGTCGCCCACGGCGAAACCCCCAGGGTCTGCGACACTTCCTCGTAGGTCGGATCAACCCCGGCGAACCCAATGCGCGCTGCCCGGATGTAGAAGGGCGCGGCCACGAATACCTGCGCGAAGATCACGCCGCAGTGGTGAACGGCAACGTCACTCCCGCGGCGGAAGCGCCGGGCCCAGCAATCCGTTCCGCCCGAAGGCCATGAGCATCGCCACGCCGGCCACCACCGGCGGCAGCACGATGGGCAGCTCGACGAAGGTGTCGATCACCCGTACACCGTCGACCGCCTCCGGGCCAGCAGCAGGCAAAGGGCGTTCCACACTACTACGACTACCATGCTCACGAGGCTCGTCACGACGGTCAGGCGCAGCGCCTGAACCACCAACCCTCCCGTCAGTCCGCCAGGACACCCTCCTGCTGTCCCGCCCGCACCAGCAGCGCCACGATGGGCAGCCCGATGAACAGCACATAGATGACCGTCGCCGCGACGCCCGCGGGGCCAGCGCTCCCGTGACGCGCCTTGGCCGTATCCGTTTTCGCGGGCGTGTCCGAAACAGCCGGCTGAACATACGTCTAGGTACGGCCGCCGCGCGGTTTTGCCCGGCTGGCTGTGCCGGCACAGGGCAGGCCACGTTGACCGGCGGCGCAAAACCGTATTTCCCGTAGGATGGTCTGCCCCGCCGTCGCTCTGCACGAAAGCGATGAAGTCCAGCGCGATCTGCAAGTCGGCGGCTCCCGCCAGCGCCGCGATGGGATACTCGGCCGCCGGGTTGAATTGCAGCGGAATCTCGATCACGCGAAACGACTCGGCGTACTGCGCGCCCTCCGCATCGGTCTCGTAGACTATGCCGGCGTCCACCTCACCCAGCGCCACCTTTTGCGCCACTCCGCGCACGTTGGTCTCGTTGGTCACCACGTTGACCCTGAACCCGCTCGGCGAATTCGACGGGTACTCTCTCTCGACGTCCGCCATCAGGTCGAGCGTGGCGCGGGGTGTACGCGCCGGTCGGGTCACTTCCGCGGATGCGACTGCGCATGCTCACCCCCGCGTGCGCCAGGTCGGTCAGGCTCTCACCGCGCCCGATGTGACCGGCGTCACCACCCGCCAATCGGTTGGTGGCGAAGTATTCCGGTGCATTCCCAGGAGGTTTGCCTTCCTCACCGCTGCCATCTGCCCCAGTCGGCCGACGCGAACACGTCCGCCCGCGCTCCGTGCTCCAGTTGGGTGCGCAACGCCTGGCTCCCCCGCCGAAGTTGAATGTTACCCGGAGGCCGGGATGGTCAGCCTCGAAGGCCGCTGCAAGGGCGCGGAACGACTCTGCCAGCGACGCCGCGGCGGAACACGGTCAGCGTGCCCGCCGGCGCGTCTTCTCCCGTGGCCGCGCCGGCGCACCCGACGGCCGCAAACCGCCACTGCCACCACTGCCACTGACAGCGCCAGAAAACGGAGATCATCTGACCAGTGGGTCCTAGCCGGTTACCCATAGACGTGAATTATAGCAACGGCCCCCTCACCCGTACCCACTTTGCCCAATCGCTCATTGCAAGCAACCCACCGGTCATAGCGAGCCACCCCCTGTCATAGCGAACGCCCCCTGGTCATAGCGAACGCCCCCTCCCGTCATTGCGAGCGCAGCGCGGCAATCTCGTCGCCGCAGGAATCCTCGCTCAATTCAACGAGATCCCCACCGCGCTGCGCCTCTCGCGATGACAAACCGGGTACGGTAAGCAACGGCCCCGCCTTGACTTGCCACAGGCGCTGCCGTTAAATGGCCCAACGGCGGCACGGGCGCCCACAGCCCGCCGCCTTCCCCTAGACAGACCAATCGACCGTTCAGGAGGTCACAATATGGCTCTCGTTCGTTGCGTTACCGAAATGGGTATGGGCGTGGATGTTCACGGCCTGGATTACACCCTCGCGGCCAAGCGGGCCGTATTCGACGCCATCCACCACAGCAGCCTCGGCTTTTCCCGCCTGGTGGGCGCCACCGCCGACGATATGACGGTCAACGTGACCATCGGCGCGCCCCACCCCGAGAAGGTCAACGCCGATGAGGTGGCCGACTCCCTGCCCCATGGCCGCGCCAACGTGGACGTCGTCGTGGGCGGCCTGCAACTCCTCAACGATGACGGCAGCGACGGCACCCTCATTGCCAACGCCATCATCACCGTCAGCATCGAAGACGGCAAGTAGCCGGCGAACCGTCGCCTCGTGCCATCCTCGTCTCTTCCCCCGCCCGACCGGTCTCTTCCCCCGCCCGGACCGTCTCTTCTCCCGGAGGAAGCCAGCCGCATCTGCATGAAGGAGTGCCGCGGCATGTGCTGTCGCGGCCCCATCATCCTGCGGCTGGACCCGGACGAGGTAGCCGGTTTCTACCGGCTGGCCGCCGGGCTGGGTACGGAAGCCAGGGTCAACCGCACCTCCGACGGCGGCGGCAACGTGCTGTTCCTGGATCAGGCCGCGGAATGCTGCCCGATGCTTGACTCCGCCACATCCGCTTGCCGGATCTACGACCACCGCCCCCGCGTCTGCCGGGAGTTCCCTCGCAAACGCGAACCCGGCTGCGCCATCTCCGAGTGGATCACGCCGCCACCGGAACCCGACCAAACACCGTAGATGCCACCTTCTCCACGAAGTTTCGCCCCATCGCCTGGTAACCCTCGGCGTCCGGATGCAGGTCGTCGGGCAGCATGTGGGCCATCTCCGGGCCGAAAAGTTCCAATCCGTCCACGTAGTGGAGGTTCCGGTCACCGTGACCCTGAAGTAGCGTGACTGCTTCGGCGGCTTCCGCGCGCATGGCCGACAGGGTGAACCCGACGGGGTTTTCCGTGTTCTCTCGCCACGCCGAGTAGATCGGTGAGATTACGGCCAGCGGCGTGTCCGGGTGCTTCTCGCGCAGCGTGTGCACAAACCCAATGATGGCCGGCATGAAAGTACGCCGCCCGATGCTGGCCGCGTTGTACACGTTGATGCCCACCTTCATCGTCAGATAGTCCGCCGGCAGGTCCCGCATCATCCGCGCCACCATCGGCTCCAGGTGGCACCCTCCGCCATAGCCCAGGCAGGTCAGGTTGAGGTCGCACGCCCTGGCCGCCACCGCCGGCCAGGTCAGGCTGGGACTCGCGGCGGTCCGGCAGTGGGTGATGGAACTGCCGTAGGCGACCCAGCGCGGCCTTCGGTCGTCGTATGGTTCCAGCGTTGCCCCGTCGGACAACTCCAGCCCGCAAAGCCGGAACTCGCCATGCTGCGGCAGCCACAACTCCACCAGCTTTTCTCCGGCCGGCAGTCCATCAAACCGGAAACCGTCCCGACCCTCCAGCACAGCCGAGCCATGAACCTTACCCTCGCAATAAAGGTCTATGGGACTGGATTCCGCCGCCGCCACAACCGAGCCGGCCACCGTCTCCGTGTCGCTCCGAAAAGAAATCCGCACGCCGGCCGGCATTGCCGCCCGCTCCCGCAACGCATCGGGCGGAAAGAGTGCCCGGTCCTCGTACGGGATGCGCCAAGGCATCCGCCATTGCTCGGTATCGTGAAACGAAATAGCCCCCTGCCACGTCAGCCGGGCGGTCGTCGGGTCGGATGGTTTGGGGCATGGTCGTCCTCCAATTACTCCGTGCGCATTTCCGCAAAAGGATTTCTGATGGTCAGACCCTCGATTCGCTGACCGTCCTGCATATCCTCGCTGTAAAGGGTGGTGCAGCCGGCTTCCAACGCCGCCGCCACGATGAGCGAATCGTAGAAGCTGAACCGGTATCTCGCCCGAACTTCCAGTCCATTCTGATAGAGCTCAGGAGTTGGGTATACTTCCCAGAGGGGGAACAATACCTCACGCAGCAACTGATCGATTCGGCTGGAATCTACGCCTGCCCTCCGTGTAACCACGTTGAGCGTTTCTTGGACCACTTGGTAGCTGATGCATCCGGTCCGGTTGGTCAAATTGTCTTCTACCAGGGTTTCCGCGCGCCGGTATTTCGTTAGGTCGGTACGTTCAAACAGGTATATGAACACATTGGAATCGAAGAAATTCTCAGCGGGCATTCATTTCATCGCGATTGGGTTTCGGGCCGCTGGTGTCAATATGCTCGCGCAGCTCGCGGATAGCAGTCATCACTCGCTCCGTTCGCGCCTTGCGCTCCTCCGGCGTCTCCTCCACTCGCTCGTCGCCGGCGTAGTCCTGCAGCCAGCCGCGCAACAGCTCATCCAGCGTCGTATTCTCCCTCGTCGCCTTTCGACGCGCGGCGTCCAGCAGGCGGTCTTCAATGCTCAGGCTGAAGCTCTTCATTCGGCGCTCCCTTCCGGCGTTCCTGTCTCATCTTATTAAGGTTGCCAGCAGCCTCATTATACAAAAGCGTCCCCCTCGTTGCAGTGGCCCGGCGTTCTCCAACTGTGGAACAGCCCCGTGTTTTCAAGTATGATTGCGGAAACCCGGCAACCTGAACCCGCATTCTCCTGAAACTGAACACTCCTGACCCGAGGAGGATAGTCTTGAAGTACGACTACATCGTCATCGGCGCCGGCTCCGCCGGCTCCATTGTCGCCACCCGGCTGAGCGAAGACCCCAGCACCTCCGTGCTCCTGATCGAGGCCGGCCCCGATTACCCCAACTTCGACCACCTGCCCGACGAGGTGAAGTTCGGCTACGCCACCGCCACCGACGTGATGACCAGCGACCATAACTGGCAGTTCACCGGGCACGGCACCGCGGAAAACCCCGAGATCATGGTGCCCCGTGGCAAGGTCACCGGCGGTTCCAGCGCCATCAATGGCCAGATGTTCCTGCGGGGCGTCCCCGAGGACTACGACGGCTGGGCCGCCATGGGCAATGACCAGTGGAGCTTCCCGAACCTGCTGGGCTGTTTCCGCCGCCTGGAGACCGACACCGATTTCTCCGACGATTTCCACGGCAACGACGGCCCCATCATCGCCCGACGCTTCAAGAGCGAGGATTGGCTCCCGGCTCAATCCGCCTTCTACAACGCCGCCCGCGCCTACGGTTTCCCGCATACGGACGACCACAACAGCCCAGATTCCACCGGCATTGGCGCTACGCCTTTCAACAACCCCAACGGCATCCGGTGGAGCACCGCCCTCGGGTATCTTGACCTGGCGCGCCATCGCTTGAACCTCACCCTGCGCCCCGACTGCACGGTGCATCGCATCCTATTTGACGGGGACAAAGCCACCGGCGTTGTGGTGGAAAGCGGCGGCGATGTGTTCACCGTTGAGGGCGATGAGATAATCCTCAGCGGCGGCGCCATCGCCTCTCCGCAACTGCTCATGCTGTCCGGCGTCGGCCCCGCCGACCACCTGCGCAGCCTGGGCATCCCCGTGGTGCACGACAGCCCCGGCGTGGGCCAGAACCTGCGCGACCATCCCATCGTGCCCGTTACCTGGCGGACCAGGCCAGGATTTGAGCTTGACGGTTTCGCGCCCCGGATGCAGTTGTGCCTGAAATACACGGCCGAGGAGTCTGATCTGCGCAACGACATGATCATGATCTTCTCGTCTTTCGCCACTGAGCAGGTGATCCGCGGCGGCGACCGCATGGAGCCCCTGGGCATCCGCGCCTCGGTGTCCATCTACCTCGCCGTAGGCGCCGGCGAGCTGAAACTGAACTCCACCGACCCCCACGAGCAGCCCTATCTCGACTACAACTACCTGCAGGAGGAGTTCGACCGCAAGCGGCTGCGCGATGGTGTCCGCATCGCCGCCCAACTGGGCGCGCACGACGACTTCAAGGACATCATTCAGGAGCGGACTGAACCCCTGGACTCCGACCTCGAGTCCGACGAAGCGCTGGACCATTGGCTGCGCAGCAACGTCTCCACCGCCCAGCACATCTCCTGCACCTGCAAGATGGGCCCTGCCTCCGACCCCATGGCGGTCGTTGACCAGTACGGCAAGGTCCACGGGTTGGATAATATCCGCGTGGTGGACGCTTCCATCATGCCCGACTGCATCCGCGCCAACACCAACGTCACCACCATGATGATCGGCGAGCGCGTCTCCGAGTTCATCCTGCAAGGCAACTGAAGGAGGTAGAACATGGCAAACCGCGATGTTGAACTGATCGGCCATCTGATGCGACGGGCCGGCTTCGGCGCCACCCGCGCACAGCTGGAAGCCCACGCCGCCCAAGGCTACGCGGCCACCGTCGAGCGTATCCTCGACCAGAACAACGAGGAGCGCATGGGGGATGACCTCATCCGCCGCTTCCACCCCGAACTCTCGGGCATGTTGGGTCCGTTGGGTTCCGGCGAGAACTGGCTGTACCGCATGGCCACCACCACCACGCCGCTGCGCGAAAAAGTCGCCCTGTTCTGGCACGGCATCTTCGCCACCGGCTATCCCAAGGTCATCCACGGCAAGGCCCTCTCCGACCAGGTCCGCATGTTCCGGCACCTGGGCATGGGCAGCTTCAAGGACCTCCTGGTGGAGCTGTCCCGGGACCCGGCCATGATCATCTGGCTGGATAACCAGGACAACCACAAGGACGCCATCAACGAGAACTACGGCCGGGAATTGCTGGAACTGTTCTCCATGGGTGTGGGCAACTACACCGAACAGGATGTTCAGGAGTGCGCCCGCGCCTTCACCGGCTGGACCCTGGGCAATCGGGAGTACATGGAACTCCGCTCCATGCGCGACTCCGACTGGCCCTACGGCCGCATCTCCTGGCACTTCGAGTTCCAGGAAGAAGACCACGACTTCGGCGAAAAGGAGTTCTTGGGCCAGCGCGGCGCCTTCAATGGCGATGACGTCGTGGACATAATCTGCCAACAGGAAGCCACCGCCCGGTTCGTCGCCCGGCACATGTATAGCTTCTTCGTCGCCGACGAGCCGCCCGTCCCGGAGTGGCCCTACACCGAGCCGCAGGACCCGGCCGCGATAGACCTGCTGGTGCAGGCGTACTTCGACAGCGGCTACAATATCACCGCCATGCTGCGGACGCTGTTCAACTCCGACTTCTTCCGCGACGAGTCGGCCTGGTTCCGCAAGGTGAAGAGCCCGGTGGAACTGGTCGCCGGCGTGATCCGGCTGACCGGCGAATTCGACCGCCCGCGCCGGGAAATCCTCGACCGCTACCAGCAGGCCGTCTTCATGGGACAGTACCTGAACAACCCTCCCAGCGTGGAAGGCTGGCACCAGGGCACCGACTGGATCGACACCGGCTCCCTGGTGGAGCGCATCAACTTCGCTTCTGAGCAACTTGGCGACACCAAACGACCCGGCGTCCGCACCATGGTCGAGCGCATCGCGGCCAGCCCCTCGGCGGCCTCGCCGGAGATGCTGGTGGATGCCTGCCTGGACCAGGTGGGCGCGATCCAGGTGTCCGAGGCAACCCGCCGCGAGCTCGTCGATTTCGCCGCCGTGGTGGGAACCCCCGATGAAACCAGCCCCGCCCAGATCGCCGAAGTCCTGCAGATGGTGGCCTCAACCCACGAGTTCCAGCGGGCGTAGCCGTCCCAACGGCAACGGCGAAACCAGGCTATGCTGGCGATGACATAAGGGTGAAAAGACCATGACCACAGTTCACGACCTACCGGAGGTCAAGTACCTCGAATACCGCATGACCCTGGGCATGACCACCATGGAAGGCCGGGGGTTCTACTACCCCTCCGACACGGCTATTGCCGCCGACGGGCGCATGTTTGTCGCCAACCGCTCCCTGGACAACGTGACCCGGGGCGTGCGGGTGACCGTGTGCGATGCCGACAGCGAATACTACGGCACCTTCGGCGCTTACGGACAGACCCCGGGACAATTCGTCTGGCTCTCGGCCTGCGCCCTGGACAGCCGGGATCGGTTGTACGCCAGCGATGAGTACCTGCACCGCGTCTCGGTATTTGACCGGGAAGGCGCTCTGCTGTCCCTATTGGGGCGAGCACGGCGCCGCTGAGGGTCAGCTGGATACCCCGTCCGGCCTGGCCTTTGATGCCGATGACAACCTCTACGTCGCCGACACCTACAACCACCGCGTCCAGAAGTTCACCGCCGATGGCCGCTTCCTGGTTTCATTCGGGCGTCAGGGCGACGGTCCCGACCAGCTGAACCTGCCCTGGGGCCTGACCGTCGGCGGCGACGGCAACGTGTACGTGGCAGACTGGGGCAACGACCGGGTCCAGAAGTTCTCGCCCGACGGCGAACACCTGGCATCCTACGGCGCCAGCGGCCACGGCAACGGCGAGTTCCATCGTCCGTCCGGCGTCGCCGTCGACCCGGCCGGCTATATCTTCGTTGCCGACTGGGGCAACGAACGGGTGCAGGTGCTCGATCCCGCCGGCAACTTCGTCCAGAAGCTGCGCGGAGAGGCCACCCTGTCCGACTGGGCAGCCAACTTCCTGTCCGTCAACGTGGAGGAGGGCGGGGCACGCTCCCGGGCGAACCTGGAACCCGAGATCGAGTACTTCGTCGACGAGCCCCACGAGGAATCGTCTCACATCGAAAAGTATTTCTGGTCCCCCGTATCGGTCAAGCTGGACCGCGAGGGGAACCTTTACGTAACCGAAAGCAACCGGCACCGCATCCAGGTGTATCGGCCGGCCCACGCCTCCGCTCCGTCATTGAGAGCGTAGCGTGGCAATCCCGTCGCAGCCGATTCGGCCCCGCCAGACCCAAGCAGGAGGATAGCCCGATGACTTCCACCAAGAAGGAAAGGTCGGTAGTGGTGATTGAGCTTCAGGGCGGCAACGACGCCCTGAACACCGTGATCCCCTACAACAACCCGCTGTACTACGACTACCGCAACAACGTGGGCATCCCTGAAGGCGATGTACTGCACCTGGACGGCGAGGTCGGCCTCAACCCCAATCTCGCTCCCGCCAAGCATCTCTGGGACCAGGGGAATTTCGCCATCATCAACGGCATCGGCTACCCCAACCCCAACCGCTCCCACTTCCGCTCCCGTGACGTCTGGTACACGGCGGAGTCCGAGAAGATCGGCGCTGAAGGCTGGCTGGGCGCGGCCATCCGCGACCTCGACGCCCGGGGCGAAAACGTGCTCACCGGCGTCAACTTCGGCCGCGGCCTTCCCCGCGCCATGGTCTGCAAGGGCGTTCCCGTCGCGTCGGTCGCGAACCTGGAGACCTACGGCCTGATGCCCGACATCCAGGACGAGAAGTCCCGCCAGTACGCCCTGGAGGCCTTCAGCCGCATCTACGGCCCCACCGAGAGCAAGGACATCGTCGCCCAGGTGCTGTCCGAGACCGGCTCCAACGCCCTCAAGGGCGCCGACCGGCTCCGCACCGCGCCGGATCTCTATTCGTCCTCGGTGGAATACGCCGACACCCCCATCAGCCAGTCGCTGAAAAACATGGCGCAGGTGATGTCCGCCGATCTGGGCACCCGCATCTTCTACACCCAGCACGGCAGCTTCGACACCCACAGCAACGAGCTACTGGCTCACGCCAAGCTGTGGACCGACGTGTCCACCGCCATCGCCGACTTCACCAGCGACCTGGAGGAGCACGGGCTGGCCGACGACACGTTGATCCTCGTCTTCTCCGAGTTCGGCCGGCGCATCAAGGACAACGGCGCCGGCACCGACCACGGCTCCGGCGGCGTGTCCTTCGTTATCGGCGGCTCGGTCAACGGCGGCCTGTACGGTGAATACCCGTCCCTGCGCCCCGAGGATCACTCGGAAGGCGACCTCCACTTCACCAACGACTTCCGCTCCACCTACGCCACCATCCTCAACCGGTGGCTGGAGCTCGACCCCATCCCCATCGTCCACGGTGACTACGAGCAGTTCGCCTTCCTGTAGGCCGATGGCAATACGCCAATACGTAGGGGCGAATGGTTATTCGCCCCTACTGCTAAGACGCTCTCGGCCAAGACGCGACGCAATTTGTTTAGAACACCATCTTTAGCCGCGTCCGCGGGATTGTCTGCTACTGTAAGGTAAAGTAGAGATCAGGATTCCGTGGGCGACCACGTTAGGATATTTTGATTTGACTTCCGTATCGACCAGACTGGATATCCGTGTATGCCATCATGGTGAATCGAAACGTCAAATGGCTGTCATATACGGTGCTTGTGGGATTGATCCCAGTACTGGCGAGATTCCTGCTTTGGGCCGTTACTGACAATCAGCAGGTTCCGTTATTGAACGCCACCGACTTCATCATATTTAGATTGATATTGCATATTTCGAACATAAACGAGATAGAGCATTTTCACGACGGCCATCAGTCGTGGAAAACGTTCCATAATGGATCATCGATATTGTTTATCGTAATGTACGCAGTTCTTTTCGCCTGCCAGTTGTTGGGCCAATCTAACCCTGGATTAGTGAATAGCACTTCTATGCTCGTGTTCACTTTGGCCTTGAGTGCCGTTTCGCTGTTGTTAAGCGGCTCTGTGTATTACAGGCTTTCCAAGTTGGTGCCATGATGTTGTCGTTGACACAAATCCTCGGTATCGCTGTGCTGATCACACTAGTGATCGGTATAGGCGTTCTGGTTTGGTCTGTTGTAGATACCAGACGCCGGTACTATGCTGATTTCATCGGCAGAAGGAACCAGAATGGAAGCGATTGACAAAGGCGCGGATTTGGAACTTAAGGTAGCCGCAACTGACGCCACGAACGCGACTCCGAGCATGAAGGAATTGCTTCTGACGCTCTTGGAACGCTTCACGTGCTCGAGACAGCGTTATCCGGGAAAAAGGAAAACGAGGTGGTGCTGGATCCGATTGCTTTATACCGGGAACTGTGAACGGTGACAGAGTTACATTTGATGTATTGTAACTCTGTCCGTGCTACCTGGACGAAATGGCCGCAACTCTACTCGTCCAGGTACTGCTCGCCCCACTTGTCCAGATACACCACGTCCGACAGCGGGCCCCGGCGCACCGGCCCGAAGTTGCCCATGGGGTAGCCGATGGGCAGGATGGCATAGGAGTGCACGCCCGGCGGCAGGCCCAGGATATCCTCGACCTCTTTCTCGTGGCGCAGGTGCCGGCTGGTGAGCGTCGCGCCGAGCCCCAGGGCGCGCGCGGCCAGCAGCATGTTCTGGACCGCCGGATAGATCGACGCCCCGGCTGATCGTGTCGGCGGCTCTTGCCCGTCGTCCTGGCAGGCCACGATCCAGATCGGAGCCTCGTGGTAGTGCGCGGTCAGGTACTCCACCGCGCCGTGCTGCCGGCGATACCGGCTGGGGCTGGAACCGGGAGGCGGCTCGCTGCCCAGGTAGCGCGGCCCCACCACCTCGTCAAACGCCTTTTGGTACCACTTCTGCACCTGCTCCTTGATGCTGCGGTCCTTCACCACCATGAACCGCCACCGCTGGTTGGCTCCGCCATTGGCGGCCCACTGCCCGGCCTCCAGGATCCGGTGGACCAGTTCGTCGGGCACTGGGTCCGGCTTGAGCCGCCGCATGGCCCGGGTCGTGTGCATGATGTGAAACAGGTCAGTTCCTTCAGCCATTTCATTACTCCTCGGCGTCAAATCGCGGGGGTCGTTTCTCCAGGAATGCGCTCATCGCCTCGTGCGGATACGGCGTGGCGAACCCCAGGGCAAATGTCTTGATGGTGTACTCGGTCGACTCCGCCTCGCCCATCTCCAGCCATTTGGCGACGATGTCCTTCTGCGCGGCCAGCACGGGCCGGGCCATCCCCAGGAACTCTCGCGCCGTTTCCAATGCGGTCTCGTGCACCCGATTGTGCTCAACCACCTCGTCCACCAGGCCGATACGCAGCGCCTCTGCCGTGCCAACGGTCTCGCCGGTCAGCAGCATTTTACGCGCCCGACCCAGGCCCACCGTCGGCGGCAGCAGCGAAGCCTCAATCACCGAGGGCAGGCCAACTCGCACCTCTGGCAGCCCGAATATCGCATCATCCGACGCAATGCGTATATCGGCGGCCAAGGCCAACTCCAATGCCCCACCCAGGCAGGGCCCCTGTATCGCCGCCACCACGGGAACCGGCACGTCCAACAGGACGCGCGCCGCCCGGTGCAGGCTGCGGATGAACTCCTCGGCCGTCAGCGGGCGTCAGGTCTTTCATCTCGCGCAGGTCCACGCCCGCCGAGAACGCCCGCTCGCCGGACCCTCGCAGCACAATGGCCCGCACCGTCTCGTCTGCTCCGCACTCTTCTACTCGTTGGTGCAGCGCGCGAAACACCGCCGGACCCAGCAGGTTCAGGTGCGTCCGCCCCTCCATAGACAGGGTGGCGATGCCGTCCTCCCGCTCAATGGTTACCCCTGTGGTCACGTCTGCCTCCTGTCCGTCAGTCGCCCGTCCCGACCTTTGATATTCCGTGTTTCGCCAGGATCGCGTCGACGAAGGGCTTCAGCACCCACTCGGCGCACTCAATGGTCAGCCCGACCACCTCGGATGGGTTTTCCTTATCGAAGAACGCCACCACGTCCTGGCAGACGTCGTCACCGTCACCCAAAGGCTTCCCGTTTGTGATGGAGAGTGTCTCCGTATCGGGGTAATACTTCACCACTGGCTCGTTCTTCTGGTGGTTCACGCTAGATTTGACCACGGTCTGCCTCCGTATCTCTTTTCCAGTTGCCTGTCTGGATAGGCGGTATGCAACGCGCCAGTGTCAGGACGGCCTACTAGCCCAACTTTGATCCATTGATGGAACTCAGGGACACGCCCGACCAGGATCGTCCTAACTTCGTCCCGGTACTCTACGTATTCTTGCCACTGTTCGTAAGGGCGTTCAATCGTGTGCATCACCCATTCCTGTAAGATTTCAGGGTGGGTTTGTTGCAACTCGGCGCCATGTCGGGTTTTGGCAATCGAGCGTATCCCAGACGCAGCCTTTCGCGCTCGGGCATGTCATCGCGTAGTTCATATTCAGGCTGTTCGATCCTTCAGAGCTAAAGCCGCTAAACGCCGGCGCGCTACGGCGTCCCGCGCCGGCTCTGCCACTGCCGCCTCAATGAAACGCAGCGCCTCGAAGTTGAAGATGTCGGGCTTCTCGAAGTACACCGAGTGACCCGCCTCCGGCACCCGCAGCAGCCGCGAGCCGGGAATGGCTCGCGCCCCGGCCTCGATCACCGACGGCGGTGAGAGTTGGTCCTCCTCGCCCACGAAGAACAGCGTGGGTACCTTCAGGTTCGCCAGTTCCGCAGCGCTGGGCCCCGCCGGCATCCCGCCCGGCGGCGTGTGGCGCGGCGGGTTGGTGCGCGATACCTGCAGGTACAGGTTCGCCAGGTTGGGGTTCCGCTGCACGAACAGCGGCGCCACGGCGCGGAATCCGATCTCGCCGTTGGCCGATGGGTTGGCCGCTTGCTTCTCTGCCCACGCGCGCTGCTGTTCGATCACTTCCGCCACGTTCATCCCGCCCACCGTGTCCGCCATCACCAGGCTCTTGATCCGATGCGGGTACGCCACGGCAAACCCCAGCATCGTCCGTCCGCCCATCGACTGCGCCACCAGGTGCGCCGAGTCGATGCTCAGGTGGTCCAGCAACCCGCGCAGGTCGTCCACGAAAGAATTGGCTCCCGGCCCATTGGGAGCATCATACGAGTGTCCGAATCCGCGATGGTCGAAGGTGACGCAGCGGTACCGCTGCGAGAAGAAGGGTATCTGCTGCCACCAGCTCAGCAGGTTGCCGCCGGCGCCGTGGGCGAACACGATGGCATCACCCTCGCCGTAACTCTGGTAGTGCAGGTCAATTCCGTTGATTTTGCGCGCTGCTCACGTTGCACCTCTCTGGCTGTTTGTCCCGGCTGGTTGTTTGTCCCGTTTGGAGACCTTTCTCGCTGGTCACCAAGTTTGTCACCGTCGACCCGGTGTGGCAATCCCATTGACGAAACAATCACCTGGTGGACAAGTTGCCCTGAACGGCAATGCATGATATTCCTCATCACTCTATATGCCTTGTGAGGATATTCGCCAAAGGCGTAAAATGTCCCCCGTTGTGCAACGGCAATCGTCGCGTTGCGCCGGCTCCCCTGATCGCCATGTCCAGCAACGACGCACCCTCCGCCGGACCACGCTTCGGCTTCCGGCCGTCCAACGTATATTACGGCTGGTATATCGTACTCGCCACCGGCTTCGTGATGACGATAGCCACGGTGCCGCTGTTCCACGCGATGACCCTGTGGGCCGTTGCCCTCGAAAACCGTTTCGGCTGGCCCCGCGGCCAATTGTCGCTCGCCCTCACGTTGACCCGCATCGAAGGCGGCCTCATGGGCCCCATCGAGGGATACCTGACCGACAAGTTGGGCGCGCGGAAGATGGTGTTCGGCGGGTTCATCATCCTGGGCCTCGGTTTCCTGATCTTCTGGCAAATCGACGCCGGATTCTGGCCCGGTCGCCCCGCTGTACATGTTCTACGCCGCCTACATGGTGATGGCCCTGGGCCAGGGCATGGGCAGCTGGGTCCCCATGATGACCACCATCAACAACTGGTTTTCCCGGCGCATGGCGTCGGCCATGGGCTGGGCCAATTTCATGAGCCGCGGCGGCGCGCTGATTGTAATCCCGCTCGTCGACCTCGGCATCAACGGCAGCGTCGGCGTCCCCTTCACCGGGCATACGCTCGGTATCGGTCGCGCCATCGGCTGGGAGAACGTTGCCCTGATTTTGGGCATCATCATCCTGGTGGCTGCACTGCCGCTGTCCTACCTCATCCGCAACCGCCCCGAGGACATGGGTCTCCAACCCGACGGAGCGTCCAGCGCCCCGCAGGCCCGTGGCGGCCGGCGAGCCCCGGCGGCTCCCCAGGGCCTGACCGCCCAGCAGGCGGTCCGCACCTCCGCGTTCTGGCTCATCGCCATCGGCCACGGCATGACCAGCATGATCATCCTGGCCATCTTCACCCACCTGGGCCTGCTCCTCAAAGATGCCGGCTTCCAGGAATACGCCGGCACCGTCGTGATCCTCTACACCCTGGTTTCCATGTTCTCGCAGCCCCTGGGCGGATACATCGGCGACCGCTTCCCCAAGCGTATCGGCCTGTTCGTTTTCACCACCATCCAGGCCAGCGCCGTGCTGCTGCTCACCTTCAGCACCGAGCTCTGGATGTTCTACACCTTCGCCGTTATCTTCGGCCTGGGTTTCGGCGGCCGCAACCCGCTGACCACTTCCATACGCGGCGAGTACTTCGGCCGGGGCAACTTCGGCAAGATCCTGGGCATCAGCACCATTCCCATGAACGGCCTGCTCCTCATCTCCAGCCCCTTCGCCGGCTACATGTACGACTGGCAGGGCTCCTACACCATCGCCTTCCTGGTGCTGGCCGGGTTCAACTTCATTGGCGGCGTCTGCTTCCTCTTCGCCAAGCGGCCCCGCATGCCCCACCACGCCCGAGGCCACGCCATCCGTTGCTGCCCCGGTGCCTGCCGCTGGAGATTCGTAACCCGCAATTCCGACGGCGGACGTACGCACACCGTGCAAAAGATTGGGGGCGGGTTCTAAACCCGCCCCCAACGCTTCTCGCTCGCGCCGTCGCCGATCAGCCCAGATCGGTCTCGGTGATCTCAATGTTGTTGATGGCCAGGCGTTCCGTGGGCTGGGAGTTCTCTCCGCCGCGGCTCTGTCGCACCGGCGAGGTGGCCAATGCTTCCAGCACGTCGTCACCGTCGGTGAGCATCCCGAAGATCGTGTAGTTGGGCGGCAGTCCCGCGTCGGCGCCCGTGCACGATGAACCACTGGCTGCCGTTGGTGTTCGGCCCAGCGTTGGCCATCGCCAGCGTGCCCCGCGTGTAGGAGCGGGTCACTTCCTCGTCGCGGAAGCGGTAGCCTGGCCCGCCCGTGCCGTCTCCGCTGGGGCAACCGCCCTGGATCATGAAGCCATTGATGATCCGGTGAAACTGGTTGTCTTCATAGAAGCCGTCCCGCGCCAGAAAGACGAAGTTGTTGACGGCCCTCGGAGCGACCTCGGACAGCAGCTCGACGGTCATGTCGCCTTTGTCAGTCTTTATGACGGCGTGGTACCGCTTGGTCGCTTCAATGATCAGGCCCGGCTGGTTCTCGTATTGCTTGGGGGGCATCGAATGTCTCCTGAGTGTCGTGGAACGGATTGATCCCGCCGATTATACCCCAACCATTAGTCTCGACCCCTCGCGTTGCTATAATCCGCGCGGATCATAATCAACCCGGCGATACGTGGTAACGCCGCCCTATAAGGAGCCCTTCCATGCCCAACCCCACCGTTCACATCATCGCCACCGGCGGCAGTATCGCCGGAGTCGGCCCCGACCGCATGGACTACACCCTCTACCCCGAGATCGGCGACCACCTCACCATCGACCAGAACCTGGCCCGCGTCCCCGAGATCGGCGACAACTTCAACATCATCGCCGAGGACATGGTCAGCGTGGGCAGCACCGCCATCGGCCCCGCCAACTGGATCGCCCTCGCCGAGCGTATCCACGCCATCGACCGCGACGAGCCCGACACGGCCGGCATCGTCATCACCCACGGCACCGCCACCCTGGAGGAGACCGCCTACTTCCTCCACCTGCACCGTCAAGACCGAACGCCCCGTAGTCATCACCGGCGCCATGCGTCCGCCCACGTCCATCAGCACCGACGCCGACCTCAACCTGATGGACGCCGTGCGCATCGCCGCCACCCCCGAGTCTTCCGGCATGGGTGTCCTCACGGTGCTCAACAACGAGATCCACTGCGCCCGTGAGGTCTACAAGGCCAACACCCTGCGCGTGGAGACCTTCAAGCCCAACGAGCTCGGTTTCCTCGGCTACGCCGATTCCGACCATCGGGTCGTCTTCTATCGCCGTCCCGTTCGCAAACACACCACCGAGACGCCCTTCCGCGTGGACGGCATGACCGACCTGCCCCGCGTGGACATCGTGCACGCCTACGCCGGCGCCGACGGCATGCTCATCGATGCGGTGCGCGCCCACGGTTCCGCTGGACTGGTGCTGGCCGGTTTCGGCGCGGGAACCTTCCCGCCGACGGTCATCTCCGCCGCCGAATCAGCCGTCGCCGGCGGTATGCCCGTCGTCCTCGCCAGCCGTTCCAGCGCCGGCCGCGTGGTGATGACCCCGCGCAAGGACGAGCAGGGTTTCATCGTGTCCGACAACCTCATGCCCCAGAAGCCCGCCTCCTCCTCATGCTCGGCCTAACCATCACCACCGACCGCGACGCCCTCCAGCAGATGTTCTACGAATACTGACGGCCACCAGGTGGTCTTCGGTAGCGCGTGGATGACGGCCTTAGCGCTTGGGAATATAATGCGCCATGAAGCCTGTGTACCATCCGAGATGTGCAGATATGATTCCAGACCGAGATGCAGCATATCTAACCGCCTTGGTTCACAGATTGCGTCAGCTGCCCCGCGAACCTGAATGGGTTGAGTTCAAAGTAAACCAGGCGACTGAACCGCGGACAATTGGCGAATACACATCAGCTCTGGCCAATGCTGCCGCGCTGAACGAGCAGGACGCCGCCTATATGCTTTGGGGCATTGAGGACGACGACCACGCGATCGTCGGTACGCAATTCCAGCCGGCGACTACAAAACAAGGCAACGAACCCTTGGAAAGCTGGATGCGGCGTGGCCTGACACCGCGGGTGGATTTTCGTTTTCACGAAGTTGTGATTGCCGGGAAGCGGGTAGTGGTACTGGAAATTGAACCGACACAGCAACAGCCCGTTGCTATCCTGGGAAGGGAATATATCCGTATTGGCGATGTCAAGACGGAGCTTCGTAATCATCCCGAAAAGGAACGTGCTCTGTGGAACCTTTCCGACAGAGCGAGCTTTGAGGATGGAGTAGCTGCCGAGCGGCTAAGTGGCGACGATATCATTGACAAACTAAACTATGCCGCGTACTTCGGTTTACTCGAAAAGCCACTTCCGGATAGTCTCAATTCCATCCTATACGAACTCGAGCAAGACCGGCTCATTATGCCCTGTGCTGCCGGTGGCTGGAATATCACCAACTTGGGCGCCATATTGTTCGCCAAACGGGTTGGCGATTTTGGGCGCCTCGAGCGCAAATCCATCAGAGTCGTTCAGTACCAGGGAGCCAGCCGAGCCGAATCCGTGGGTGAACGCCAGAGTTCATGGGGTTACGCGGCAGGCTTCGCCAATTTGCTCAAATACATCAACGACAGAATATCCAGTGAAACCATCGGGCAAGGGTTGCGCCGGACATTGCCTATGGTCCCTGAGTTAGCAGTGCGGGAGTTGGCAGCCAACGCGCTGATCCATCAAGATTTTTCGGTCACCGGGGCTGGGCCTATGGTTGAGATATTCGATACCCGCATTGAGATTACCAACCCCGGGGCGCCGCTGGTGGACACACAACGGTTCCTCGGCAGCCCGCCTAGATCGCGCAACGAAACGCTGGCATCCATGATGCGACGCATTGGCATATGCGAGGAACGCGGCAGCGGCATTGAGAAGGCAGTCTCGGCAGTGGAAGCAGAGTTGCTACCCGCGCCGCTGTTTGAATCTTACGAGGGGTTCACGCGGGCCGTGCTGTTCGCGCATAAGGACCTGTCTGAAATGGACCGAACCGAACGGGTACGCGCCTGCTACCTGCACGCTTGTCTGTGTTACAGGCTGCGCCAGCCGATGAACAACACTTCATTGAGGGAACGGTTCGGCATTGCCAGCGACCACATTGACCGGGCATCCCGACTGCTTAGAGAAGCCGTAGACGACGGAATGATCGTCGTGCAAGACCCGGATATTGGCAACAGATTCCGCACGTACCTACCATTTTGGGCAGCGTGATTTTATTTGCACGCCATTTGCAAAATCCACGAAAATCACGCGTTTGCCCCATGGAGTCGTCTTTTCCCTACGGGATGGAGCGCTCGATTTTATTTGCACGCCATTTGCAAAATCCACGAAAATCACGCGTTTGCCCCATGGAGTCGTCTTTTCCCTACGGGATGGAGCGCTCGATTTTATTTGCACGCCATTTGCAAAATCCACGAAAATCACGCGTTTGCCCCATGGAGTCGTCTTTTTCCCTACGGGATGGAGCGCTCGATTTTATTTGCACGCCATTTGCAAAATCCACGAAAATCACGCGTTTGCCCCATGAGTCGTCTTTTCCCTACGGGATGGAGCGCTCGATTTTATTTGCACGCCATTTGCAAAATCACACGAAATCACGCGTTTGCCCCATGGAGTCGTCTTTTCCCTACGGGATGGAGCGCTCGATTTTATTTGCACGCCATTTGCAAAATCCACGAAAATCACGCGTTTGCCCCATGGAGTCGTCTTTTCCCTACGGGATGGAGCGCTCGATTTTATTTGCACGCCATTTGCAAAATCTACTAAATCTGCACGGTTTCATTGCATTAATCGATTAGGTCCTGCGGTGAACCGCGCCCAAGTTTGCTTGCGAAAACGAGCTGAATAGGCGACTGATATCGCGTCTCTCGAATCGGCGTGTATAATGCGCCCAATTCCGCCCCTGGCCGCAATTTAGGAGCGCAATAAATGGCACAGGCAGCCGGCGTCAGCCCTTCCCAACCCGGCCGCCCAACAACCACACAACAAACAAACCCACCCCACCCACAACACAACAACAACCAAAAACACCACACCCACAAACAAACCAAAACCAAAACACCAAAAACACACACAACACAAAACACAACCAAAACACACACACCCAAAAAAAAACACAAAAAACAAAAAAAAAACACAACCACCACACCACAACAACACCCCCAAACACCCAACCACAACCACCAACAACCCAACACCAACCACCACAACACCCCCAAACCCCCCAAAACAACAAAAAAAAAAAAACCCCACCAAAACCCAAACCAAAAACCAAAACAAAACACAACCCACAAAAAACCACCCAACACACAACACAAACAAAAACACCACCAAAAAAAAAAAAAAAACACCCACCCAAAAAAAACAAACCACCCCACAACAAAACCCAACCCCACACAACAAAACAAAAAACCCAAACACAAACACCAACAAAACCAAAAAAAACACACCAACCACACAACCCCAAACAAAAACACAAAAAAAAAACCAAAAAACCCAAACCCAAAAAAACAAAAAAAACCACACACAAACACAAACAAAACCCCCAACACACAAACAACCCCCCCAACCCACCCAACCCAACAAACCCAAAAACAAAAAAAAACAAACACACCACAAAAACCACCACCCCCCCCAACCAACCACCAACAAAAAAAAAACACCCCAAAACAACAACCCCCAACCCACACCCACCACAAACCAAAAACCAAAACACCACACCCCAACCAACAACAACACCAAACACACCACAAAAACCCCACCACAAACAAAACAACAAAAAAACAAACACAAACACCAACCCCCCACCACAACACCACACCCAAACAAACCACACAACAAAACAAAAACCCCACCAAACCACAAAACACAACCCACACCAAACACCACAACCCACCAACAACAAACAAACAAACCCCCACCAAACAACAAAAAAAACCACACACAAACAAACAAACAACCAACAAAAAAACCAAACCCACCCAAACAACCACCACCCACACAAAAACACCCCAACCCCCCCCAAAAAAACAAAAAAAACCACAACAAAACAAAAAAAACAAACAAAACAACCAAAAACAACACAACCCAACAACAACACACACCAAACAACAAAACAACAAAACACAACAACAACACCACAAAAAAAAACAAACAAACCACCACAAAACAAAAACCAAACAAAACAAAAAAAAACCAAACAAAAACCAAAAAAACCCACAAAACACACCCACACAAAAAAAACAACAACAAAACCCCAAAACCCACCAACACCCACAAAACACCCACACCAAAAAAAACACAAACACCCCCCCACCCACAAACACAAAAAAAAAAAAAAACAACCAACCACCACCACAACAAAACCAAAAAACACCAAACCCACCACAAAAACCAACCAAACACAAACCCCAAAAAACCCCCACAAACAAACAACCCACCCAAAACAAAAAACCAAACAAACACAAACCACCAACCAACACACACCACCCAACCCCCCCCCAAAACACCAAACCAAAAAACAAAACCAACCCCCACCCACACAAAACAAAAACAAAACAACACACCAACCAAAACAAAAAAACAACAAAAAAAAAAACCCCAACAAAAACCCCCACCAACCCACAAAAAAACCCAAAAAAAACAAAAAAAACAACAAAAAAAACAAAAAAACAAAAACAAAAACAAAAAACAAACCACCCCCCACACCAAAAAACCAAAAACACAACACAAAACAAAAAAAACACAAAAAACAAAACAAACACAAAACAAACCCAAAACCACACCCCCACCAACACACCACAAACCAAAAACCCAACACAACACCAAAAAAAAAAAAAAACCAAACAAACCCAACAAAAACCAAAAAAACCCAAACACACCACACACAAACACCAACACACAAAAACCCAAACGACGACGCTCCGCCAACCACAGGGCTCCGTCATGGCAACCACGCTGGTGGGCGCTCACGCCTTCGAGCACCTGTACGCCCACAGCATTCCCATCATCATCCTCGCCATCATCACCGAGTTTGAACTGGGAGCGCTCAGCGTCGGCGCGGTGGTCGCCATTCGGTCCATATTTGGAGGCATCACCAGCACCGCCGGCGGGTTCCTGGTCGACCTGTTCCACCATCGGGTGGCCCTGGTGCTGTCCATCAGCACCTTTATGATCGGTCTGGGCTACCTGCTCATGTCCATTGCCCCGTCCTACGCGCTGATCCTGTGCGCGCTGGCGCTGGGTTCCATGGGCAGCGCACTGTGGCATCCGCCGGCCCTGGGTCTGCTGGCGAGGCGCTTTCCCGAGCGGCGCGGTTTGTTCATCTCCATGCACCGCTCCACCGGCAGCGTCGGCGACGTCATCGGCCCGCTGGCCGCCGGCGCGCTGATTGCCGGCGCCCTGACCTGGACCGGCGGCGCCGGGGACGCTGAGGTGGGAGTCTCGTGGCCCCTGCCCTGGGGCACCATCGACTGGCGGTACATCCTGGGATTCAGCACGCCGGTGATGTTCATCGCCACGGTCGCTATTTTCTTCCTGCTCCGCAACGCCGGCAGCGAGCGTCCGATCAACGTGGACGTCAGCGCCCGCATCCGCACCAATTGGGCCGGCATGAAGGACGCCTTCCGCGGCACCGGAATGTGGGCCATCTTCACCGTGTCCGCCGTGCGTGGCATGGCCGACCGCTCCCTGGTGTTCCTGATCCCGCTGTACCTGATCCATCTGGGAGTTGGCGAGTTCCAGGCCGCCGTCCACGTCATGCTCATGGTGCTTCCCGGCATCCTCTTCGGCCCCTTCATTGGCTGGATGTCCGACCGGACGGGCCGCCGCCCGCTGATCATCTTCATCATGGGCGTCACCACGATACTCACCATCGCGATAATCCTGGCCAGCGGTGATGGTTACACCCCGTGGATCACCATCTTCGTCGCCATCTATGGGATGCTCAACTTCTCGGTGAACAACCTCACCCAGGCCGCCGCCGCCGACATCGCCGCCGGCCGTCGGCTCGAGTCCAGCTTCCTCGGCCTCATGTGGGGGAACAACACCCTGTTCGGAGCCGTCGCCGCCTTCATGATCTTCGGCCCCGTGGAATGGTTCGACTGGCAGTACGGGTTCTTCATCGCGGCGGGCATCTACTTCGCGGGCTTCCTCATCTCGATGCTGATCCCGGGAAAGCCCCGGGAACCCGAGGCCGTGCCGGCTCCGGCCTGATCGCTGGACCATAGCAGGGTGACTACAGCTCCGGGGACGCTGCCGGATACGTCGGCAGGGGGCGGACGCCGCACTGGAAACGGTGTGCTGGCGTCCACCCTCATCGGCGCCCACGGCTTCGAACACCTCATTTCCAACAGCATCCCGCTGCTCACCACCGTAATGGCGGTGGACTTGGGCTTGGGCGCGCTCCAGGTGGGGGCCATCGTAGCGGTGCGCTCGGCCTCGGCCGGGATAACCAGCGTAACCGGTGGCTTCCTGTCCGATTTGCTTCACCACCGGATTGCCTGGGTGCTGTCCATCAGCGCCTTTCTCACCGCAGTGGGACTGCTCCTGATCGCGATTTCGCCGTCCTACGCCATGATACTAATGGCCCTGGCGCTGGCGTCATCGGGGGCCGCGCTGTGGCATCCGCCGGCTCTGGGTCTGCTGGCGCAGCGTTTTCCCAATCGGCGGGGATTTTTCATGTCGCTGCACCGCTCCACCGGCAGCGTGGGCGACGTGGTGGGGCCGTTGATTGCCGGCATCCTGCTGCTCGGCGCGCTGCGCTGGGAGGCAGCCGATGGTCTGGCCGTCGGTTGGGAACTGGGTCTGGAGCCGGTCAGCTGGCGCTGGATCCTGGCCTGTGGCGCGCCGATCATGTTCGTCGCCACTTTCGTCATCTACGGACTGCTGCGCCATGCCGGCGGCGCGCCGCCGGTGAACGTTGACCTGAAGCAGCGGTTGAGGACCATGTGGCAAGGCACCTACGTTGCCTTCCGCGGGACGGGTCTGTGGGCCATCTTCGCGGTGGCGGCGGTGCGCGGGATGGCCGATGGGTCAATGCTGTTCCTAGTGCCGCTGTACCTGACCCAGGCGCTGGGGATCAACACATTCCAGGCTTCGGCGCACCTGGCTCTGATGGTGGGGCCGGCGATGGTAACCGCTCCGCTGCTGGGCGCGTTGTCCGACCGCGTGGGCCGCAAGCCGCTCATCGTGCTCTTGATGGCCTTCGCCACGGTGCTGACCCTGGCCATACCGTTGAGCGGGCAGGAGTATTCCATGTGGATCACGGTTTGTGTCGCCCTCTATGGGTTGCAACACTTCACGGTGATCAACCTGACCTCCGCGGCCGCGGCCGACGTCGCCGCGCGCTACCGGCTCGAGTCCAGTTTCCTGGGCCTGATGTGGGGCAACAACGTCCTGTTCGGAGCCGTTGCCGCCGTCGTCATCTTCGGACCCATCGAGTGGCTGGGCTGGCAGTACGGTTTCTTCATCGCCGGCGGCATTTACGCCGTGGGCCTCCTGGCCTCCCTCGCCATCCCGGGCAAGGGACGCGACACCGAGCCGGCTCCGGCTTCCGCCTAGTCGCACAACGCAGCCGCTATAATGTTGTCTGCAAGGCTGAGTGTCGAGGGCGCATATGCTGTCTCCGGAGCAGATCCAGGAAGTTCGCAATAAAGTCTGGCTCGCTGACCAGGCCTTGGTTCAGCGCGACCACCAGGTGTTTTGCAAACGCATCTGGGATGCGACCGCCCATGCGATCAAGTGTGTCGCCCGGGAACGGGCGTGGCCCTGCGGTACCTTTGACGACATCTGGAAAGCCGGACGCCGGCTGGCCGAGGAGTCTGACAACGAATATGGCTGGACGTCGGCGCTCGGATGTGCTGAACTGCTTCGCACCAACGGTCGGGGTTTGGTTCAGGAACGGTACGAGATCGAAGAAGACTGGGACATCTCCACCAGTTTCATCGATCGTATGTTGGGCTTCTCGGTGCGCGACGTAAAATGACTGCTCCGGATCGGGTCCATCAGGCGAACGAATTTGTTACTTTGGCGGGTCAGCTTTTCGGGGTTGGCAACACTATGGCGGGCGCTGAAATGCTGTACGGCGCCCTCACACAGATCATTATCGCGGTCGCCATCCGTCGAGGTTGGCGTTACACGGACCACCGTCAAAGGCGACAGGTAATTCGCGATCTATCCATGACTTCCAATGATCCTGACATCACGGACGCGTTTGGTGACGCCCAGCGACTGCATGTCCACTTCTACCTGAATAATTTGAACGGTGATCGTCTGGTGGCGGCTACGAGCACAACCCACGGCCTCATCAACCGCCTCCTTCCCCTGGCCGCCTGATATGCTGATGTTCGCCTCCCCGGCCCGCGTCGCCGGGATCCTCCTGCTCCTCACCGCCGTGGCCACTGCCATCATGGTGCCCACGCGCCTCATGGCCGATGCCGATCAGCCGACCCTGCAGCTCACCCTCGAGGCCATCTCCGACAATACGCTGCCCTACACCTACAGCGCCGTCGCCCGCATGGCGTCGGGCATCTTCCTTGTGATTGCCGCCGGTTTCCTGAGTAGCGCCATCCGACAATACGCGCCCACCTGGGCTCGGTTGTCCACAATCGCGCTCTCCGCATCGGGCGTGGTCACCATCGTGTCCGGCGTGTGCGGCATCATTCTGACCACCATCGGCCCGGTCGCCATCGCTTTCGACGATGCCCAATTGCTGGAGTGGGCCGGCCGATTGGACGCCGCTCGCTGGATCATCGGCAAGGCGGGCTTCTCCCTGGCCGGACTGGGTTTGATTGCCCTGGCGCCGGTCAAGTGGCGGATGGGCGGCCTGCTCAAAGTCTTTGCGGTCGTCGACCTCGTCATCGGCGTCGCCATGCTGTTCATCTGGGTTGATGCCGCCACGGCAATGCACCGCATCTCCGGCGTCGCTTTCCTGGCCTGGCTCATCGTGACCGGCTTGTGGCTGGTCGCCGGGCTGCTCAAGCCGCCGCCCGTCCCTGCCGGCGATCCCCTTTTGCACGAAACCGGAGGATACGAACATGGCTGACCGCGCTGCCAACCTCGCCACCGTCCACCGCATCCGCGATGAATTGACCACGCTGCTAGACGGTATGGACTACTGCCTTGACTGGAAGGACGGCGACGGCCGAACCTCTGACCAATGGAGCGCCCGCGAAGTCCTCTACCACCTCGTGGACACGCCGGAGGGCGGAATCGGCGGCGTCATCGCCGGTGTCCTGGCCGGAACCCTTCCGGAAATCACCATCCTCCCCGACGCCAACAACATGACTCCGGAACGCTTGGCCGCCGACAGTGAAGAGGCCTTGGCCGGGCCCCTGGCCATCCTGCAAACCGCCGCGGACGCCATCGCCGGCGCCGCCGACGCGGACTTCGAGCAGCGCACCACCTTCGCCCGCCTACCCCACCGCGGCATCGAAGAGACCCGTACCGCACAGTCCGTCATCGATGGCCTCGAACGACACTGGGGAGAGCATCTCAACCAGATCCGCGCCATCCGAGAAGCCCTGGGAATGTGATTGCTCACGGCCTCCGTTTGACACCCGTGAAACGGCCCGGTTATATTTCCCTTACTTTCGTTCAAGAAAAGGGAGGAAACTGAACATGACGACACAGACGGGAAGGGCTCGCTTTGAGGCCGGCAACGTTACTTTCATCGTCCAGCACGAACTGTGGGACGGCAACATCCAGGACCACTCCGACCAGGGCGTGGTCATATTGGTCGAAGTCGGCGGCGAGACCGCGCTCCGCTTCAACTGCTTCGACATCGAGAAGAGCTACGCCTACGCCCCCGATGGCAAGAACGTCCAGTACCGCATGGACCAGACGGTCGACGGCAACCCCATCGGCTGGTCGGTGAAGACCATCAAGAATAGTCTGGGCGCGATGCTGACCACCGCCGGATACGGCGACGCCGTCGGCGCCCTGGATATGTCTGCCGTCTCGGCGGCGCTGGAAGATGTGGACAGCACGGCGCGGATCAAGTTCGCCGGCGAGCGCAACACGGTCAAGCACAACCGCGGCACCGACATCATCGAAGCCGGTAACATCCGCTTCGGTCTGGAGATGCGGCGGCAGGCCTCGGGCGACGGTGGCCTGGCCATTCACGTCCTCAGCGACCTCGCGGGCAACACGGGGCGGGTGTTCACCGAAGAGACCGAACTGCTGGCGTTCGACTGCTTCCGGGACGACCCGCACTACCACTACGGCCCTCGCAACAAGAACCACCGGATCTTCTGGGACAAGACCCTGGTTCCCGACCCGCTGGGGTGGTGCCTCGACCAGTTCAAGACCGGCAAGCTCAAGGCCATGCTGGAACGCGCCGGCTATCCCGGTGTCGCCGCCGACCTGGACGAAGATCTCCTCTCCTCGGTTATCCCCCAAGTCGAGGCCCGGGGCCGTGAGATGGAATCCGGAGGCATCCCGCCCGAGGTTACGCCCAACCTGGTAAGGTAATACGACAATACCGGTCGAGGCCATCGGGCCGTACACTGCCGCCGCCGGTGAGTCTGCTGGCGGCGGCTTTATCAGCGGTTTGCTCGCCCCAACTGACCGGTGTTAGACTCAATCACGCGTCGCTGGCTCGACGCTATGGATCGCCGCACCGTCCCCAGTCTGGAGAAAAGATGGCCGCTCAGACAGTTGCCGAACTTACCATCGACGAATTCCGTGCGTTGATCCGTGAGACCGTCGCCGAGGTGGTTGCCGAGCTGTTCGACGACCCGGACGAGGGCCTGGAATTAACCGATTGGGCCGTAGCCAGACTGAAAGCGGCGCAACAAGCCGGGCATACCGAGCAGCGTCCCACCAGATCCTTGTCGGAAGTGGCCCGAAGACATGGCTTGTCTTCGTGATGTACGTCGTAGATTTGACCGATTATGCTGAAGACGATCTATCCCGGCTCGAAAGGGTCACGGAACAACAGGTCATCAACCGCTTGAACTGGCTCGCCGAAAACGCCGAAGCGATCCACCATCAAGCATTGACTGGGCGCTGGCGCGGTTTCTACAGGTTGCGCGTGGGAGATTACCGCGCGTTGTACACGTTGGATCACGGGCGCCGACGAATCGTTGTAGAGCTGGTGGGACACCGCAGCGAAGTGTACCGCCCAAATTAGCAGTCGCCGCTACCGCACCTACTATGTCGTCCACTCCAGAAATCATCGTCAAACGCGTGGAAACGCCCGCCGAACTCGAGGGCGCGTTCAGCCTGCGCATCCGCGTCTTTGTGGGTGAGCAGGGTGTTCCCGCCGACATCGAATTGGACGAAGCGGACACCGCGCCGGACACCGTCCACGCGGTCGCTCTGCATGACGGGGTTATCGTCGGGACTGGCCGGTTGCTCCCCGACGTTGACGGCAGGGGGCCCCACATCGGCCGCATGGCAGTGGAACAGGCCAGACGGCGCGGCGGCGTCGGCGGTCAGGTGCTCACCTTCCTGGAAGACCAGGGCCGTGCGCTGGGGTTCCGTCAGGTCACCCTGCACGCCCAAGAATACGTAAAATCCTTTTATGCCGGCCACGGCTACCGCGAAGTCGGCGACATGTTCATGGAAGCCGGGATCCCCCATCGCGAGATGGTCAAAGATCTCTAATTCCGGGAGGTACACCAGCGAATGGGCATTCTCACCGACGAAATGAAACTCGCCCTGGCCGAACAGCGTCTGATATTTGCTGCCACCGTCTGTCCCGACGGCACCCCCAACCTGTCTCCCAAGGGCACCATCATGGTCTGGGACGACGATCACATCCTGTTCACCGACCTGGCGTCGCCCGGCACCATGCGGAACCTGGCCCACAACCCGTCCATCGAGATCAACACTCTAGACGTATTCGCCCGCAAGGGTTACCGCTTCAAGGGGACTGTGGCGGTCCACGCCGGTGATGAACTGGAAAAAGCGGTGAAGGAGCGGATGCGCCACGGCCCATCCAACGTGACCGGGCTGGCCGACAGCGTGCGCGCGGTGGTCCTGATCCGCGTGGAGCAAGCCTTGCCCTTAATTTCTCCCCGGCTACTGGGGCGGCGCCACCGAGGCGGATATGCGCCGTAACTGGGAAGACTACTGGAGCGACGTCAACGCCAACTGGCGCGAACGCCAAGCCGGATAGGGATTACCGAACGGCAGTAGGGGCGAATGATCATTCGCCCCTACAAGTGTCTGGTAACGAGTTAGGCTACCGCCGCCGCTTCCACGCCGTCCATCACCCGCACTTCCATCTTGGCGATGTGGCTGGTGGGCCGGTCGCCCAGCCCTGAGCGCTCCGGTGAGGCGAAGTAAGCCGCCTCTTTCTCCGCAATCTGGTCCGCGCTGTCGAACCGGCGCACCCAGATGAACTCCGTCCGGTCGGCGTTCACGTAGCTGGACACCACCGGGATGCCCAGGCGGTCGTGCAGCGGCCGGATGTGCTCGTTGAACAGGCCGAGCCACGAGTCCATCATCCCGCGGTTGATGGTGTAGATGCGCAACTGGTAGGTAGCCATTGTCGTATTCCTCCGAGTTCTGATGTCCCTTGTGGCGGGTGTTTGCTGGCCTCGTCAGGCAACTTCGTACCGGGCGATGGCGTCCTGGCTGAAGGACAGTCCGAGGCCGGGTCGGTCAGGCACCACGATGTCTCCGTCCACGATGTCCGGTGTCTCGTCGAACAACCGCAGCGACCAGGGCATGTACTCCACCGTCAGCCCATTGGGGATGGCCGAGATGGTGTGCACCTGCACCTCCGGTATCAGGTGCGACACGACGGGCAGGTTGAATGCCTCCGCCATGCCGGCGATCTTGCGGAAGGGCGTGATGCCGCCGGCCCGCAGCAGGTCCACCATCACGATGTCGACGCTGCGCTGCTCCACCATGTGGCGGAAGGGCCGAATGCCATACACATACTCGCCGGCCGCGATGGGCGTCGTCAGCGCGTCGGCCACTCGGGCCAGACCCTGGTAATCGTCGCGCGCCACCACGTCCTCCAGCCAGAACAGGTGGTAGTCCTCCACCATGCTGCCGATCTGGATGGCCTGGTTCACGTTCCACAGCTGGTTGATGTCGCACATGAGGTCGATGTCGGGCCCGATGGCGTCGCGCAGAGTGCGGATGCGCGCCACCTCGCGGGCCGCCGTCGGTTCCGCGCCCATCTGGGTCTTCATCTGGCGGAAGCCCTGCTCCACCAGGCGGGGGCCGGCTTCGGCCAGATACTCCAGGCCCATGGGCCGCATCAGTGCGCCGCTGGCGTAGGTGGGTGCCCGGTCCCGGTAGCCGCCCATCAGCGAGCAAACCGACTGGTCCAGCGCCTTGCCCTTGATGTCCCACACCGCCATATCGATGGGCGCAAGGCCAAGGGAGAGAATGCCTTCCGGCCCCGCCGAGGCGCTGGCGTTCATCAGCTTGCCCCACACGGCCTCGGGGTTCATCGGATCCTCGCCCACTGCGAGCTCCACCAGATCGTCCACCGCCCTCCGCAGCGCATGCACCAGCGGCCCTCCGAAGAACGTCACACCGACGCCGCTGATCCCCTCGTCGGTGTGCAATTCCAGCGTGACGAATTCCCGTGTGCCGGGTTGGTCGATGCCCACCACCAGCGGGTTGTCCGCCGGTGTCTGCAAAACGCGCGTGGTGCCGCCGGTAATTCTCATGGTCAATAGTCTCCTTCCGTAGGCCGATACCTCGGGCGCACAGCAATTACCGACACTCCTGCATCGGTCGCTCTTGCCTGGTCACGGTCATCAATGGATTCACCCACCACCACCGCAGCGGAGTTTTCGCGATACACCGCAGCAAGTATGTCGGCGCGATTCCGGGCGCGGGTGATGTCGTGCTCGTCGATCCTGGCTGAGGCTTCAATCACTACCCAAATCGGCTGATTGTCGCTGGATTGACGGCCATACAGGACCATATCCGCCAACCCGACCTCTTGGTCGGAACTCCGCTCTACTGTACCGGCCAGCTCCGCTTGTCGGATGTCATTGATGCGGTCTTGTGCCAAATTGATCCCTGGGCCGACGATCGTGTCACAATGATATAGGCCCATATGCTGAATCACGTTGGGGACAATCTTACGTGCGGCAGTGATCTCGAATACTTCGCCCCGTACGGCGCCCAGCTGGCTTTCGACCCGGTCCAGCCGCCGGTTCGTCCGCGTCTGCTCGGATTTCACCTCCACCATGTCGGCCTTCAATTCGGCGACGCCGGATTTCAGGCCGCTTACATCGGTTTCTATGCGTCCCAAGCGTTCGTTGACAACCTGGAATTGCTCCGCGGTTTGCCGGGCCAATTCCTCTACCGTTTTCGTCAGTGCCGCCATAGTTTCCGGCAGCCGCAGCAACTCCTCCGTGAGTACCAGCCCGCGAATGGTGCTGAGCCATTCGGGTCTCTCTTGAAGGATCCTGGCCAGATCGCTGATGTCGTTGATGGTGGTCATCGGCCAATGCTTCCTAGCAGCCCATCACTTCGATAGCATGATGCAGTCAATGAAATTATTTCGATTGGTCGGATTATTCGATTGATCGAAATATTCGAACCAATTATAACCCGAACCAACCGCGCTCGTTTGACGCCCGCCCACGGCCGGCGTAGCATTACGTTACCTGATAATGCAAGTTCCAACCCCCGGGAGGCGCTGATGACGACCGTACCAAACAATACCGACGAAATCCGCCAGGCCGTCCAGGAACACTATGGCCAGCGCGCCTTGCGGGTGATCCAGTTGACCGACGTGACGCCGCCGCAAGCCGCGGGATGCGGCGCGGAGGATTGCGGCCACGGGACCTGTGGCGCCGACGACTGTGGGCATGACGCGATGGCCTGCGGTTGCGGCGATCCTGCCGCCGCTGCCGCCTGCTGTAGCCCCGCCGACACCGAGCACGCCATGACCCTGTACCAGGAAGCCCAACTCCAGGGCTTGCCCGTTGAAGCGATGGCGGCGTCGGCCGGCTGCGGCAACCCCACGGCCCTGGCTGACCTCCGCCCCGGCGAAACCGTGCTCGACCTGGGCTCCGGCGGAGGCATCGACTGTTTCATTGCCGCCGAACAGGTGGGCGAATCCGGCAAGGTCTTCGGGCTGGACATGACACCGGAGATGCTTGCTCTCGCCAACGCCAACCGCGACCGCATGGGCGTGCACAACGTCGAGTTCGTGCAGGGCCATCTCGAGGACATCCCCCTGCCCGATTCCAGCGTCAACGTCGTGATCAGCAACTGCGTCATCTGCCTTTCCCCCGACAAGGATGCGGTGTTCCGCGAGGCCTTCCGCGTTCTGACGCCGGGCGGCCGGCTCCATGTGTCGGATATGCTGGCCCTGACCGAGGAAGGCCCGCTCCTGACTGACGCCGAGTCCTGGGCCTCCTGCATCGGTGGCGCCGAGTACCGCGGCAGTTATCTGGCTCGCATGGAATCCGCCGGCTTCGTGAACATCGCCACCATCGACGAGGCCATCCGCTGCGACGAGGACGATGTTCCCCTCAACGTCGCCAGCGTCAAGGTATCGGCTCACAAACCCCAGTAGTCCGGTAGATTTTCCACCAAACTTCGGGACGGGGCGGCCTCATAGGCTCGCCCCGTTCCATCCCGACTCTGCCATCCTCCCGCATTGCGCGTTATAATGCCGTGGGTTTGCAGCAATATGCCTATTGAGATGGTCCAGAATGTCCGAATCACCGCAAGATAGTACCGTGGACAACTACGCCCGGCAGTTTATGCCGCCCGAGCGTCGTGCCCGGTTGAACGACCAACCGCCCGTGGCCGACCCCGTTGAGGAAACTGTGGCGGTGGCGGATACACCCCCGGCGAGTGGCGAGGCAGTCCCCGAAGCCCCGGTGGTCCCCGACAGCGTGGCCCCGACCCCGCCGGTGGAGACTACTCTCTCTGAACCACCGCCCGCGCGTTCCACATCCGATAACGGCGCGCGGCCCGTCGCGGCGGCTCCGGCGCCCGAGCCGTGGCAGGACGCCGCCGACGAGGATGAGGCCGCTCCGGCATACGTCGAGGCCAACGACCTTTTCAAGATCTACAAACCGGCTGACCTGGAAGTGGTCGCCCTGCGTGGCGTCGATCTCGAGATCCGGGCCGGCGAGCTGATCGGTATCGTCGGCGCCAGCGGTTCCGGCAAGACCACCCTCCTGAATATCCTCGCGGGACTCGAACGCCCGTCGGCCGGCCGTATCCGTGTCGGCGAACGCGACCTGCTGGACATTACCGACCAGGACCTGGTGGCCTACCGCCGCCGCGAGGTCGGGTTCGTTTGGCAGGCCACCGGCCGTAACCTCGTGCCATATCTGAGCGTACGCGACAACATCGAGCTGCCGCAGGCCATCGCCGGCGTCGGCAAGAAGCAGCGCCGCGAACGCGCCGAAGAACTGCTGGAAGCCCTCCAGATGTCCGACAAGTCCCGCCGCTACCCGTCGGAGCTTTCCGGCGGCGAGCAGCAGCGCGTGGCCATTGCCGTTGCCCTGGCCAACAACCCGCCCTTGCTCCTGGCGGACGAACCCACCGGCGAGCTGGACACCAACATGGCCGAGGAAGTTTTCCGGATGCTCCAGCGCATCAACCGGCGGTTCGGCGTCACGATCATCATCGTTACCCACTACGCCGGCATCGCACACTGGGTGGACCGGGTGATCCGTATCCGCGATGGTCGCATCGGCTCCGAGTCCTACCTCATGTCTTCCTATCGAGGCGACGAGGGCCGCGAGGAAGAGTACCTGGTGGTTGACCGCGCCGGCCGCCTCCAGTTGCCCCGCGAATACGTGGAGCAGCTGTCGCTGGAGGGACTGGCCACCGCGGGCCTGGACGAGGATACCGGCTCCATAACCCTGCGCCCGGCCACGGCGCCCCACCGCAGCCGGGAGAGGTGGGAGACCCTTGCCGACAACTAGCCGGCGCGCCCCGGACATCGCGAGTTGCGATAACCCCCGATGATTGAGGTAGCCCCTGATGGTTGAGGTAGCCAGATGGCGGAGATGACTGCGGCGCTGGCCGCGGAATCGGTCGTCCGCGAGTTCGGCGACGGAGACAGCGCCGTTCGCGCGGTCAACGAGGTCACTCTCAGCATCTCGCCCGGCGAATTCGTTGCCCTCGTGGGACGGTCCGGATCCGGCAAGACCACCCTGCTGAATCTGCTGGCCGGACTCGACCGCCCCAGCTCCGGCAAGGTGTGGTTCGAAGGACGCGAACTGTCCCAGATGCCGGAACGCGACCTGGTCGGCCTCCGTCGTGACCGCATTGGCTTCGTGTTCCAATCCTTCGGGCTGATCCCCCTGTTGTCGGCCTTTGAAAACGTGGAACTGCCCTTGCACATCGCCGGCATGTCCTGGCGTGACCGACGCCGTCGCGCCAACGAGGCCCTGGACCTGGTGGGACTTACCGGCCGCTCCGGCCATCGTCCCTACGAGCTTTCCGGCGGCGAGCAACAGCGTGTCGCCATCGCCCGCGCCCTGGTCGCCGATCCATCGGTTCTCTTCGCCGACGAACCCACCGGCGAGCTCGACAGCGTTACCGGTCAGACCATCGGCGGTATCATGCGCGATATCGGGGCCAGTCGAGGCGTCACCGTCGTCACCGCCACTCATGATTTGCTGCTCGCCGATATGGCCGACCGCCGCCTTCAGATGGCCGACGGGAGTATCGCGTCGGTGGACGGCGCGCCGTAGGCCCGACCTCCATCACACGCTCCGGGTCGCCTCGACGTTTGCGGCTCTCCGTAAGGGCGTGTTATAGTCTGGCCTACTTACGAGTATCCAAGAACACGTAATCGGGAGCATGGCATGGCTTACGTAACGCCGCGAGACGGCGAAACCCCCGAGAGTATGGTCAACCGATTCCGGGCGTCTGTACAACACGCCGGTATCCTGCGTGAACTGAAGGACCGCCGGTTCTTCCGGTCCAAGGCGCAGAAGGAACGACTGGCCGCCCAGCGGGCAGCCCGCCGACGCCGCCGGCAGCGGCGCTAGGCCATCTACGGCTGGCGCAAGGTCAGCTTGGGCAAATTGACCGGCTGCGGGCGCGATGCTAGACACCGCCCGCGCCAAAATCAGAACGGTTCTGCCGGACGCGCTTGGCCCGGCGGCGTTCTTCATATTCAAGGAGGGCAGGTTTGCCGCGCTACGATTATCGCTGTACGGAGTGCTCCACCGAGTTCGAGTTGGTTCAGAAATTCAGTGAGGCCGGCCAGGGAGAATGCCCGTCGTGCAGCGGCGCCGGTCAGCGTGTCTTCCACGCGGTGCCGGTGATCTACAAGGGCAGCGGCTTCTACACCACCGACTACGGCCGGCCCAAACGCCCCGTAGAGAAAGAGGACAGCAAGGAATCGGCCTCAGAATCCTCGTCCTCGTCGTCCAACGGCAGCAGCGAAGGAGAGTCCAAGTCAAGCGACTCCGGCTCCTCCTCGGACACGCCGGCGCCGGCCGCAGCCGCCAGCGGCGATTCCGCCTAGCCCATCGCCCTCAGCGAGTTGACCCGACGGGCCGCGCTTACGGGCGCGGCCTTTACGTCGCGGGTTACATACCCAAGTAACCACAAGGCGGGGACTAGAATCCCTGCCTTTCGGCTACTTTAATCCATGTTCACCCTAAATTGGGTTGTTCAATCCGATCCTAGACCCGGTTCATTCCGTGGTTACGGCTCTACGTCCCCATCCCGGTGATAGAGGTGGGCGACACGTCGGTCCCGGCAATTGGCGCGGCCGGTAGCAACTCAAAGAAACCGGGAATCACTGCTGCGAGAATCTCGCAAACCCCGGACCGGTTAACACGCCAACGAAACCACCCACGAACAAGGTCACGCAGTGGGAGAGTACCGCTGCTAAGGATTCGACAGCCTCACTTGGCTTTTCGACTCGATCGACATAAATCGCTAGTCCTATAGCTGATACAAGGCAAAGGACCGTCAAGATAAAAATCAAGAGAACAACTAGGGCGTAGAGCTTACCTAGCGCAATTTCACTTGGTTGCTGATTCACTGTCCAGCCAAACGTCACCAGTGCGGTAGTCTACCCGCATCGGCTTGGCGCCATGTTTCAGCGAAAAAAGCAGGATGCGACCGGATGCTAGAGCCATAGCCACTACGGGGTGCTTGGCAGTGCCCATTGGACGTTCGGCGACAGCAGAGTCGTTGAGTTCCATTGTCGACACCTCCTAGTCAGGGGGCATATCATGATTGTTGCTTGCTAGGCAATTGCCGTCGAGTCAACCCCTTCGCAGCACTATAGCACGGTAATACGATAGCATCGAAATATCAGATCGATTCGTTCAACATTCGATATCGTTGAATGGCGCCTCTGAGGGACCCTGCATAGGATTAGAACGTCTGCCCTTTGGTTACTTTGCGATATGATTCCCTTTCCATTGGTTGCCACGCATTGCCGATCCCATGCGCGCGCTGATCCAGCGGGTAACGTCAGCATCCGTCACCATTGACGGCGCCGACATTGGCCACATCGGCCCGGGCCTGGTGGTTCTACTGGGCGTCGCCCGTGGTGATGACGACGGCGACGCGCGCTACCTGGTCGACAAGATCGTCAATATGCGCATCTTTGCCGACGATCAGGGCCGCTTAAACCTGTCGGCCCTCGACGTGGGCGGAGAGTTGTTGGTCGTGTCCCAGTTCACCCTCCACGCCGACACCCGCCGTGGCCGGCGACCCGATTTCACCGCTGCCGCCGACCCCGAATCGGCCAACCGCCTCTACGAACAGGCCGTGGCAATGTTCCGGGAATCCGGCCTCACCGTGGCCACCGGCGAGTTCCAGGCATACATGCAGGTCGCCCTGCAAAACGACGGCCCGGTTACCATCATGGTTGACAGCGCCGACCGCGGTCGCCCTCGGCGCGGCTAGCCGGTCTTATCGCTGGCGGCCGGGGTCTACCGGTGCCAGCCCATTCCCTTGTACATCCCGCGCAGGAAGGCGATCTGCCCGCCGTGGGAGACGCAGTCCCAGGTCATCTGACCCAATGCCGCCGCCACCGTGCGCGGTTCCGACACCGGCGGGATGATCTTCGCCTGCTGCATCTGGGCTTCCGTCAGTCCCGGCAGGTATTGCCGCAGCGCCGAGCGCACCTGCTCGAAGTACTCCATCTGCAAGGCCCGTGACGGCGGTTGCCAGTCGCAGACCATCTGGTGCGTCCAGCCCAGCCCCCGGTTCTCGCCGTCCGCCGGCATCCCGTAGTGCTGCTCCCAGTTGTTCGTGTCCCAGATCTGCGGCAGGTCCCTCAGCCGGGTGTTAATGAACGAATCCATCACCCGGGACAGGTGCCACAGGATCCAGGCCACCGAGTTGCAGTCGTCGGCCGGAATGCGGAGCAGTTCGTCGTCGTCCAGGTCTTTCAGCGCCAGATCGACGGTGGTGAAGTTGTTTTCCAGGGCCGAAATGAGGCCGTCGGCGGCAGCGGGCATGGTGGTCGCCTCCTGGTTGTGGGTGAAGGGAAACGTGCTCAGGGAAACGAACTCTAGGATAACAGTTACGGGGGCTGCGTACACGGTTTCGGTGCATCCTCCCGCCTGCCGGGACTATACTATCGGTAATCCCCAGCCATCAATAGCAGGACAAATCCAGATGAGCAGTCTATCTCCTGAACCGGCTCCTGACGGCAATCCATTAGCCCGCGCTCGTGAGCTTCGTGACCAGCTCTGGTTCCACAACGAGCGTTACTACAACGACGACGCTCCCGTGATCAGTGACGGCCAGTACGACGCGCTGATGCAGGAACTCCGCGACCTGGAGGCCGAACACCCCGAGGTCCGTTCCGCCAGCTCTCCCACCCAGCTCATCGGCGGCAGCGCGTCCGATCGCTTCCCCCAGGTACAGCATCCAATTCCCATGCTGAGCCTGGCCAACGCCTTCAGCCGGGACGACCTGGAGGCGTGGCACCGCCGCGTCACCGACCTCTTGGACGGCCAGACCTTCCGCATGGTGGCCGAGCTCAAGATCGACGGCCTGGCGGTGCGCCTCGTCTATCGCGAAGGAGCATTTGTCCTGGGAGCCACCCGCGGCAACGGGCAGACCGGGGAGGATGTCTCCCGCAACCTGCGCGAGGTGGAGAGCATCCCCCACGCGCTCCACGGCGATTTCCCCGCCGATCTGGAAGTACGAGGTGAGGTGTACCTGCCGCTGGACAGCTTCCAACGCATGAACGAGGAGCGCGCCCGCAACGGCGAGCCGCTCTACGCCAACCCCCGTAACACCGGCGCCGGCACCATCCGCCAGCTGGATCCGGAGGTTACCCGCAGCCGCAACATGCAGATCTGGACCTACAGCTTCAACGACGCCGGCGAAGCGTCCATGCCCGCCGGCCACTGGGCCGCCCTGGAACGGCTGCGCTCCTACGGCTTCCGTATAAATCCCGAGAACAGTGTCTTCAACACCGTGGACGAGGTTTGCGAGTTCTACGATGATATGCTGGCCCGCCGACATGACTGGAACTATGAGGCCGACGGCGTCGTGGTCAAGGTCGACAGCCTCTCCCAGCAGAACTCCCTCGGCTTTGCCGGCCGTGAGCCCCGCTGGGCCATCGCCTACAAGTTCCCCGCCGAGCGCGCGACCACCCACCTGTTGCACATCGACATCAACGTAGGGCGCACCGGCGTTCTTACCCCGCAAGCTATCCTGAAGCCGGTGGTAGTCAGCGGGGCAACCGTACGGCACGCCTCGCTGCATAACGAAGGAGACATTCACCGCAAAGACATTCGCAAGGGTGACGAGGTGGAGATTGCCCGTGCCGGCGACGTAATCCCCCAAATCATTGCCCCCGTTCTCTGGCCCTGGCGGAAAAACTTGCCAGAATTTCAGATGCCGGAGTACTGCCTAGAATGCCGTACTCGCGTAATCAGAAGCGAACGTACAATCAAGGTTAGAGGCGAGGAAAAAACTAACATCACGCACCGTTGCCCCAACTCAGCCTGCCCGGCGCAGTTTTTCGAGTCGCTGAAGCACTTCGCCAGCCGGGGCGCAATGGATATTGATGGATTGGGCGAACAGTGGTGCCGCATCCTGATTGACCACAAGTTAGTCTTCGATGTCTCGGATTTGTACTCGCTGGCCAGGGAGCAGTTGACCAAGCTGGAGCGCATGGGCGATAAACTCGCCACCCGCATCTTGACCAACATCGAGGCCAGCAAGCAGCGTCCTCTGGCCCGCATCCTCTTCGCCTTGGGTGTTTTTCATGTTGGCGCGGAAGTTGCTGAACTGCTGACCGCCCGCTACGCCAGCATCGAGGACATCGCCGCTGCTAACGCTGAAGAACTCAAGCAAATCGACGGTATCGGCGAAGAGATCGCAAAGAGCATTGCAGATTATTTCGCAACGGAACGGAACCAGCAGACCATCGCCGGCCTGAAGGCTGCCGGTGTTCAGCTCTGGCAGGAACTGGCGCACGTCGACGCGTCCGCGCAGCCGTGGAAGGGCCAGACCTTCGTCATCACCGGCACCCTGACCTCCATGACCCGCCGCGAGGCTGAGGGAAAGGTGAAAGCCCTGGGCGCGGCCACCTCGTCGTCGGTCAGCCGCAAGACCAACTGGGTCGTCGCCGGCGAGTCCGCCGGCACCAAGCTGGCTACCGCCGAACGCCTGGGCGTACCCGTTTTGGACGAGGATGCGCTGGTGGCTCTCCTCGAAGACCCGTCCGCAATCGGCGGTTTCCAGGTCGAGGGCGCGGATGCTGCGGCTGAGCAAGGCGCCCTGGTGTTGTGATAACGTGAGAGTAAGCGATCCGTCCCGAATACGCCGCGAACTACTCCCAAATATAAGCTTTCGACGCTAGAATTCGCCCATTCGAAAAGAATGGCGTTAAATCCGTTGAGAACTGGTACGGACACCGAAATGTCGCTGCTCACCGCCGACCCGCAGGCACTGGGTATCGCCTGCCGGATCCACGAACTGGCCGGAGCCAGCCAGACCATCCTGTTCGGTTCCCGCGCCCGGGGCGATCACCAACCCGGCTCGGACATTGACGTCCTTATCATCAAGGACACCAGGCCCACCGAGCGCTGGCTCGAGAACCTGCGCGAACAGGCAAGGCGGCTCCAGAAAACCCGCCTGCCGCAAGCCTCCGGCATCGACGTGCTGTGCATGACCGAGGCCGAATTTATGAGAGACCGACGCCTCAGAAACCACTTGGCCAACTCAATAGCCAAACAGGGATTTCAAATCATGCCGGAAGAAAGACTGGATCGTCCCAGCGACAGCCCGGAGGAGCGGACCAATTGGCAGGACGTCCGCGACCGGCTCAACGACGCCACCGATGCGGCCGAAGATCTTCAGTTGTGGCGCAACTCTGGTCTCGTTGCACAGATGTCCGACAAAGGAGTGGGGAGAGCCGGCCAGACCGCCCTCGAAAACGTCTACAAAGCCATGCTTGGTGCCCACGGGTTCGAATATCCCGTCAGCGGCAGGGACGGCCACAACCTGCGTATTCTGGTCGACCGGATACGTCGTGACCTGGATTGGCCCTCAGACCAACCGGTTCCGGGAGAAGAACACCAGTATCTCAGCGAGTTCGGCGGCGCCGGTCTGTACGCCAGCGAACATCCTGCCCTCGACAAAATGGGCATTGCCACCGACATTCCACAAGCCGTCGAACAGCTAAAAAACGTTGTCCAACGAGCCATGCCCGGGGTCTCATAGCCACCCCGCGCACTGCTCCAGTCGAATGTTCCCCGGTCTATTGCTCTCGGAAATACCAGGGGATATACCGTTAATGGTTTAAGCTATTATCCATCCAGCAACCGTTCCTTGCACGCGTAGGAACCGGTAGCCCAACTTGCGCGCGAATTCGATCCGGCACGTCACAAACGCGGGGGAAATATGACAACAGAAACCAATACTCCCGTCGAAGAGAGAATCGTCAGTATCCTGCGACAACTGGGCATCGAACGGGCCCATTTCGCTGCCCGAAATCTTGGCGACTGGCGCGGTATGGCCGTGAGTTCTCCCGAGAGCATCGCTTCCCTGACCCTGGTCTGTCCCTTGGGGTTCGATGCCCAGGCGCTGGTGCCCTTGGGCGAACGACTGCTGGTGTTCAACGCCGACCGTGGCGGCGCGACGCAGACCATAGACCGCAACCTTGCGAGCCTGCCGGCCGCAGCAAGCGTCGCCCTGGTCGATTACGCATACCCGAACAACTACGCCGACATTGGAGCGGAACAAGGCAGCCACGTCTCGCCGGCGATGCTGGACTTCCTGTCGAATGCGGACGCGCACAATGGCCCGGCCGGCGTGTCTCCCGCTGTTTCGGAGGGCGAGGTTGACGGCGTCTACTTCAGCGTCCAGGGTTCGGGACCGCCGCTGGTCCTGATGCCGTTGGGGGCCGCCCCGTCCCAATGGGATCCAGTGATGGCGGGTTTCACCGAACGATATTGCGTCGTGACCCTCACCGGGCCCGCGTTGGGCATGGTGGGCAGCCTGGAGGGAAGGGGCCGCACGCCCGGATACCTGTCCGCCGTGGGCAGCCTGATCGAGGCGGCGCAAATCCAGCCCGGCGAGAGGGTCCTGGAGGCCGGCTGCGGCACCGGCGTGCTCTGCCGCTGGGTGGCCCGGGAGACGGCCCGTCAGAACCCCGTCGTCGGTATGGACGTCAACCCCTACTTCCTCCGGGAGGCCGCTGAGATTGTCCGGCGCGAGGGCGTGGGAGATGTGGTGAGCTTCCGCGAAGGCAGCGCCGAGACATTGCCTTTCGAGGACAACAGTTTCGACGTCGTTTTCTCCAGCACCGTCATCCAGCGGGTCAACGCGGACCTGATGCTGCCCGAGTTGGTGCGGGTCGTCAGGCCAGGCGGCAGGATAGCAGTGCTGGGCCACGCCCACGACATGAATCGCTGGGTGAATCTTCCGCTGGGTTCTGCCCTCAAGTCCAGGATCGAGTCGCCCCCGTGGGTCGATGATCCCGGGCATCCCCAGGGTTGCGATGACGCTTCCCTCTACCAGCGTTTCGCGCGGCTGGGGTTGACCAACACCAGGATGTTCCCCTTCATCAGCACCTTCTCGGAGCCGATACGGTTGCAGTTCCTCCAGGGCGGCATCCTGCCCACCCTGAACGCCGAGGAAGCCGCGGAGTGGCGGGCCGCGGCGGACCAGGCGCAGGCCGACGGCACCTTCTTCATATCCACGCCCTTCCACTGCGCGGTGGGAACCAAGCCATAGATTGGCAACCAACCGCAGCCAAAAGGGGAGCGCGGCTGGTACGTAACATGCCCTCGCTCCCCCTCTTGCAACGCCACCCCGCGTGAGTTTGACGGGAGGAGTGGAGTCTGGCGAGTGCGGCAAAGCCGTATCCAGGCATCTATTGGGCGGTTTACGATTGTGTTGTGTCGCTGAAAAGGCCATCGCAACTACTGGAACTGTTAGTCTACGGCCTGTTTACATTCAGATGGGAGACTCTCGGCAAGCCCATCTGACGCCCTTCGCTACACTCGAAAACCAGCCAGGGAGCAACGAGATGTCCACTGACTCCTACCGCCAGAGTGCCCACACCCTGCTCCAAAAGGCCCGAGACGAGCTCGTCGCAGGCGATGCGCGCCAAGCTTCGGAAAAAGGCTGGGGCGCCGCAGCACAGATGCTCAAGGCCATCGCACAGCAAGCCGGCGTCCAGCACCACAGCCACGCCGCCCTCGCCCAAATCGCCAGCAACGTACACGGACAGACCGGAGAGGACAATATCGCCACCTGGTTTGCCGTCGCTCAGAACCTCCACATCAACTTCTACGAGGACCACCTATCCGACGAGTTCGTCCACATCTACCTCAACCAGATCTCCCTTCTGGTCAATCGCCTCGACCGTTACCTCGCCGAAATCTGAATGTAAACACGCTCCAGGAGAACCGAAACCGCGGCGCCTGCAAAGACTGCAATGAGTCGTCCTGACCCATATCTTCGTTTGCGCTGCTCGTCTTCATATACCATTGGTGGCGTTTACGGCATATCAAGGATGAGTATGCCCCGTTGAGGATGCCAAACCGCAACGAGGCGAGCGCGTTCCCTACCGTATCAGCCCGTAAACCCGGTCCGGCTGGACCCTGACAATCACCCCGTCCTGTTGTTTCATCGCGCGGTCGTATTCCTCCCAGTCCGGGTGCTCGTTGTCGCCGCACGCCCTGAACGCCGTGCGCAGCATCTGGCGCATCTCCTCGTCGTCGGTATTTTGGTAGTCGTGCAGGGTGACCGTCCCCTCCGCCACCGCGAACTGCCGCCAGTCCTCCGCCACGGCCATCACGTTGCACCGGTTGTTCCGCCGCAGGTTCCGCACCTTGTAGGATGTCCCCCGCACGGTAACAAAGACAGGACCGTCGTCGCCCTCGAAAGGCGAGACGCCGCATACCACGATGCTGGTCTGCGCCGATCCGTCCTGGCGGAAGGTGTTGATCACGCCCCGGTGGTTGTTCGCGAAAAAGTTCCGCACATCGCTGAATTCCATTGTTGCCTCCGGTTGTCCTGTGTCACTTGCCGATTACTTCATAGATCGTCACGTTGTCCGATGAGAAGGCCGGCTCCAGCCAGCCTTCCGCCGCCCACTGTTCCATCCTTTCGTCAACTTCGTCGCCGTAGGCTTCCCTCTCCCGGGGCCCAACCACCACCCAGCGCACGCCGTAGACTTCCAGCGGGCGCAGCGTCTCTTCTCCTTCGTTTCCCTGGTAGATGGTCTCCACGTCGTGCCCTCGGCCGGCGAACGCGCTGTCATCACCTCGCCACTGGCGCTGGTGACCCTCCCAGCCCAGGACCGTCGCGCGACCCGTGGCGCCCGAGATCCGTCCGTAGTGGCTGTAGCCGTCGCCCACCGCCTCCACAATGCGACCCGGTCCCGCCTCGTTGTTGAGCCAGGTGATGGCGTCGTATTCTCCCGGCTCGCCGCGCCGCAGGAAGTCCAGCCCGGCCAGCGTGTTGTCTCCTCGGCTCGCGCCGTCCTGGAACCACCCGGTGCGGTCCAGCACGGCGGCCACGGGATAGTAGGCCGACGCCAGTATCAGCCCCGCCGCCAGCGCGGCCCACGCCATCCCCGCTGCCTTGTAGATTCCCGTCCGGTAGTCTGCCAGGCGCAGCCGAACCGGACCGGCCACAATGTAATAGATGCCCACCCCGCCGGCAATCCCCAGCAGGACCCACGCCTGGTAGTACACCTTGAATACCGTGTTCATCCGGCTGCCGAACAGGTCCACGATTCGGAACAGCTCCGCTCCGGCCAGCAGGTAGAACCCCGCCGCCGCCAGGATCAGCGCGAACACCAGCCACTGCATCGGCCGCCGGCTTGCCGCCAGCACCAGCCCGCAGTAGGTCGCCAGTCCGCCCATGACCAGCAGGGGTAGTGTCAGCACGATCCGATGCCACACCAGGCCGTCCGCCAACGTCGTGTCGTCCGGCTTGAGCGAAACCACCACCGCCACCGCGATCAGCCAGACGAAAAACGGAGCGATGCTGAATCCCGCCACCGGCCAAACCAGCAGGCGCTTGCCCGCCGTCTGCGCCATCAGCGCCGGCAGTGATCGGGCCACCAGCGCCGCCGCCAGGAACGCCGGCACTCCCATCACCACCAGGAAGTGGAACGGTCGCGTCGCCGGCCCCGTCACCGGCAGTATCCCTCCCGCCTGGCTGTCGAAGGACTGGTAGAAGGGCAGAAACAGCGCCACCCCCGCCGCGACCAGGCCGCCGGCCAGCAACGCGGCCCGTCCCACCGCCAGCGCGAGTATAGATCCCGAAGCCGCACCGTTCGCGTCCGTTTCGACTTCGTCCAGGTGTATGCGCCAGGCTGACCAGCACGCCACCGCTGCCATCGCCACGATTGCCACGTACAGCGGGAAGTCCCAGGCGTTGATGAACGCCAGCGAACCCAGCGCCAGCGCCAGCGCCGCCGCTTCGCCCGGCCGGCGTCGCAGCCAATTCAGGCCGGGCGCGCGCGGCGATACCAGCAACGCCAGGGTCAGCGTCAGGACTAGCGTCACGAAGGGCAGCGACGTTACGTGCGCGTGCAGATCGCCCAGCAGGAAGCTGAAGAACGGGACCTCGGTTATGGTGTAGTCCAGCGACGTCCCCGTTTCCGTCAGCGTGTCTATCACCCGGGTGCCCCGCCACCACCACCAGAACCCGTCGGGAAGCCAACTCTCGCCACCGGACGGCGCTTCCAGTCCCTTTACCGCAACCCAATCCCAGAACCATGCACCGCCCACCCCGCGCACGTAGGCCAGCTCCAGCACGCCGGACAGGTTGCCCAGCATAGTCACTCCCAGTCCGGTGAGCAAGCCCGTGCCCGCGGCCGGCAACGCCCGGGCTCCGGCGAATCGCAGCACGTTGTACACCAGCCCCAGTATCCCTGCGGCCAGCATCGCCGGTATGGTTGCCACCGCCAGGTTGTATGCCTTGTCCGTGGCCACGCCGGTCAGGGTCGACAGCATCGCGGCCACGTAGTGTCCGCCGTAGTAGTAGGCGATGCTGTGGCCCGAGAGCCACTGGTCCTCCGGCGGAAATCCGTCCGAATTCGCGACGGCGTTGAGGATGCCGAAGTCCATCGGCTTTTCCGTGTGGTTGATGGCCGGCGCCTCGCTGATCACCAGCGCCCAGAACGCGAAAACCGCCAGGAACAGCAGCTCCGTGGTCAGCACTACCTTCCAGCGCCGGCGAAAGAAGTCCGCCAGCTCAGCGCGTTGCCGGTACGCCAGCCACCCCGCGCCAATCCCATCACCGCCAGCACGGCTCCGATCCCGACGGCTGAGTTGGGCAGGATCCCCACCGTGCCGCCGATCCATGTCACCCACGCCAGCGCCAGCAGGGCCAGGACCCGTGACACCGCCCAGCCCCGGTCCGCCAGCCGGCCCAGTCCGCACAGCGTGGATCCAACCGGGAACCCGACCAGGGACAGGACCCACAGGGCCACGAGCCAGGCGAGAATGTCCTGCACCGTTAAACGCTCGCCGGAAGTTGGGCGTTGGCCGTAAGGTTAGCTGCTGATCAGAAGTTGGACGCTGGCTGAAACGTCAAGCTGTGGGAGCCAGTAAGGCATCCACGAACTCGCCAGAGTCAAAGGGCGCGATGTCGTCCAGCCTCTCGCCCGTGCCGATGAACAGGATCGGCACCCCCAACGCTCGCCGTATCGACAGCACGATTCCGCCCCGTGCGGTGCCGTCCATCTTGGCCAGGAAGATGCCTGTGCAGCCCACGGCCTCGGTGAACGCCTGCGCCTGCGTCAGCCCGTTGTGCCCGGTGGTGGCGTCCAGCGTCAGCAGCACCTGGTGGGGCGCCGCCTCGTCCAGCCCGTTGATGACCCGCCGCACCTTGCGCAGTTCGTCCATCAGGTTCTGGCGAGTGTGCAGCCGTCCCGCGGTGTCCACGATCAGGATGTCCGCTCCGCGCGCCCGTGCCGCCTGCCAGGCGTCGTAGGCCACCGCGCCGGGATCAGCGCCGTGCTGGTGGCTGATCACGTCCACGCCCACCCGTTCGCCCAATATCTCCAGTTGTTCCTCGGCGGCGGCTCGGAAGGTATCGGCCGCGCCCAGGACCACCTTCTTGCCGGCTCCGGTGAAGTGATGCGCCAACTTGGCGATGCTGGTGGTCTTGCCCACTCCGTTCACGCCGCACACCAGGATCACGTAGGGGGAGGCAACGCTATCGTCGTCTAACCAGGCGTCCGGGTCGTCCGATGCTGACAACTCCACCGCCATCAGCTCCTTGAGCCGGGAAAACGCGCCTTCTCCGTCCGCAACGCTCCCCGACCGGACTTCCGCCCGCAATTCGTCCAGCACCGCCATGGTGGTGTCCACCCCAACGTCCGCCGAGATCAGGATTTCCTCGATCTCGTCCCACACGGTATCGTCCAACTCACGGGACGCGAACAGGTTACGGATCCGCCCAAACCAGCTGTCCCGACTCCGCTTGACCCCGGCGTCGGTCTGCTCGCGGTTCGTCTCTTCCCGGTTGCGCTTGAAGATGGAAAACATAGGGGCGAAAGATTAGCAGCGCCGTCGCCCTGGCGCAACCGGGCCGCGTATCGCGGGCAGTTCAGAGTTGTGGCCCCGTCGCAACTCCAAATCCGTCATACCGGCGGTAGCAGGTATCCAGCAACTTTTCCCGGGTCCCGCTTCCCGATGCGATGTCGACATGCGTCCGGTTCTCGCACGCATGTCGCTGTCCCAATCGAGAGGCTCATCAGGTCCGCACGGTTGTCGGCATTTCGTTCAACCCGGCGATCCGTTCGCACCACTGGGCCGCGCCCAAGACCCTGCCCTCCTGCGCCCACGGCCCGCCGAACTGCACCGCCATGGGCATGCCCAGCTCGCTCAGGCCCGTGGAGACCACCACCGTCGGCAGGCCGGCGGCTGTCCAGGGAACCTGGAACGCCGCGTCGCCGGTGGTGTTCAGGTCCCGCGGCGCCGGCGCCGGTATCGCCGGCGTCATCACGACGTCCGCTTTGGCGACCAATTCGCTCATGTCGGCGCGGAACTGCCGGCGCAGACGCTGGGCTTTATGGTACGCAGTCGTAGGCATGATCATGCCCATCTCCATGCCGGCGCGTATTCGCGGACCGTAGTCGGCGGCGCGGACGCGGTGATTGGCCTCGTGGAATGCCGCGCACTCCACGTTCATCACGATGCGCTGGAAGCTGTGAACCACGGCAAAGCTGTCGGGCAACGGCAGTTCCACAATGTCGGCCCCGGCTGACGCCAGCTGATTCGCCACCGACTCCGTATGCGCCCAGATCTCCGGTGTAGAGTATTCCTGGTAATACTGCCGCACCAGCCCGATGCGTGGGGGCCGGTCATACTCGGCCATCTGCCCGCTGAAGTCGGGCACTGCCTGGCGCAAACTGCCCGGGTCATTGTCGTCCTCGCCGCTGAGCACGGTCAGCATCAGCGCGGCGTCGGCCACCGTGCGGGTCAGGATGCCCACATGGTCCAGCGACCAGCTCACCGGAGCCACGCCGTAGCGGCTGATGCGCCCGTAGGTGGGTTTCAGGCCGACGATGCCGTTGTAGGCCGCCGGACGGCACGTGGAGCCGCCGGTCTGCGAGCCCAGGGCCGCCGGAACCATCCGTGCCGCCACCGCTGCCGACGACCCGCTGCTGGAGCCGCCGGGCGTGTGCTCCAGGTTCCAGGGATTGCGCGTCGGAGAGGGATCCGAGGTCGCGAATTCGGTGGTCACCGCCTTGCCGAGGATGATGCCGCCGGCCGCCTTGATTTTTGCGACCGACGTGGCGTCGAAGTCGGGAACGAAGTCGGCGTACACCTTCGAGCCGCACGCGGTGAGCATCCCGGCGGTATAGAAGATGTCCTTCAATCCCACGGGTACCCCATGGATCGGGCCCAGGGGCTCGCCGCGCTGGACATCGGCCTCCCGCTGCCGGGCCGCCAAGAGCACCGCTTCCCGGTCGACGGTCACCCAAGCCTGGAGGTTACTGTCCAGCGCGTCAATGCGCGCCAACAGCGACTCCGCCAGCGCCACGGGCGAAAGGGTTCCTTCGCGAATTTGCGCGGCGGCTTCCGCCACGGACAGTTCATAGAGTTCGGGCATTATTAAACCTCACTGGCGGAGAAACGGGCAACCTCACTGGCGGAGAAACGGGCGCCGACGCTGGCGCGTGACGCGCTGGCTCACGCCTGAAAGCGGGCCCAGACTATCCCTGGTTCAGCGGCTCCAGGTCCGGATGCACGTCGGCGCGGTCCACGTCGGAAATCTGCCCCGCGGCGGTCCGGAGGTACGACTCCAGCTCCACCGCGCGCTCCTCACCGAACTGGGCGACCGCCCTCCGGCGTAACTCCTGGTAAATCCGCTCCTGGTCATTGCTCTGGCTCATGTTGCCGAAACCTCGTCGCCTGTATAGCGCTGGTGCAAAATCTGGCTCACGCACGGAATTCTAATTGCGCCGACCCTCACGGGCAACCCTGCGGACTGGTTCAGTATTCCTGGCCGACCCGTGCGGAGCCGCGATCACGCCGGCGGCAGCAGTTCGTCGCGCAAACCTCCCGGTCACCGTTTTGACCCGTTCATCGGGAACAAAGCGCAAAGGGCCCGGCGCTTCGTTTGCCGAGCCCTTCTGCTCTCCGGCGTGGTCTGCTCGAACCCGAAGAGCTATCCCCGGTTGTGGGTCTTCGTCTCCGCCCAGGCCACGATATGCGGCAGCGCCGCGTCAACATCGCGCTGGTCAACGTTGCGCGCGGTGGTCGCGGCGTCACAGCGGAGCAGCATTATCGGCAGGCGGTTGCGAATCTTGTCCAGCGCCCAGGCCAGGGGGTCGCCCTCTGCAATGTTGTCCAGCTCGAGCCGGTCGTTTTTGGATATGGCGCGATTGCGGTAGTGGTAGTGCGGGCCGATGCGGAAACAGTCGAACCGCAGCAGCTCCTTGTCGTCGTCCTCGATGTCGTTTCCGTACACATGGATGCAGATACCCTCGTCGCTCATGGCCCCTACGTCGGTGCGGTAAACCAGCCCGAACGTCACCGCTCCCGCCGGGATGAGTTCCTCGCCCCCGCCGGTGCTTCCGCCCATCTGCGCGTGCATTGCCTGTTGCGTCATTTCCGCATACCTCCCTTGGTTATGGCTGATCCGATGCCATATTTCGGTACAGCCGACTGCATTGGCCCGATTATACATTCGCTGCGCTTGAATTCGTCATTAGGAAACATGGCGTATCGGCCGCATAGCCGCCCCGCCGGTTATCGTTCTCGCTCAGCTTCGGACCCCAGGGCATCCCGGAAACTCTGCCACTCCCCATCGCTGGCGCCGCCGTTCCAGTCATCGAAATGGAGCAGCTCCTCCACGGGCAGACGGCGGCGCCAGCCGGCCCTCTGCAACCCCGGCTCGTCGGTGAACTCAACCGGGTAACCCAGGCAGAGGTAGGCCACCGGGATGATGTGCGGCGGTATCCCGAGTATCCCACGCAGTTGCGGCAGCTTGAGGATGCTGACCCAACCGGCGCCGACACCTTCGCTCCGCGCCGCCAGCCAGAGATTCTGCACCGCGCAGCAGGTGGAATACACGTCGGTTTCCGGCATGGAGTTGCGGCCCAGCACCACCTCAGCGCGCGTCGGGTCGCAGGTGATGCACAGGTTCACCGGAGATTCGAGGATACCTTCCAGCTTGAGCGAAAGGTAGGCGGAACGGCGTGGCTCGTCGAAAAAGCACGCGGCGGAAGCCCGTTCCCGGTTGAATAGATCCTTCACCTTCCGCCGGCGTTCCAGGTCCTTCACCAGTATGAAGTCCCAGGGCTGCATGAACCCCACCGAGGGCCCGTGATGCGCCGCCCGTATGATGCGGGCCAACGTTTCGTCCGGTATCGGGTCGGGGCGGAAATTGCGTATGTCCCGCCGCTGGTAGATCGCCCGGTACACCGCCTGCCGCTCCGCCTCCGGAAAGGCGAGGGATGCCCCGTCCACGGGCAAGTTGTCAGATTGGTAAGGTTGTTGGTCCATCCACCCCCCAGCGTGGCGAAACGCGATACGTCATCCCTTGCATGCGACCCGGGAACGCTCCCGTCGGCACGCCGCTGGAACGCCGTCGATTCCGCTGCCGCTATCATACCCACGGAGTTGGGGTTGCGCTAGGATTGCCCCGCTCTCGTATGGGCACACTTTCCAACCTGGCTTTATCCCACCTGGCTACGCCAGGGCGTCCGCTCGAGCGGTTCCCCGGCGGCGCGGTGATAAACTGGAACCATCGCTATCACAACCACGCCACACCCTGCCGTCATTTCGCCACATCGGGAGGTGCGCCATGCCGCCGGAAATTCGCGCCGTAGGAATCGAGGGCCTGCCCGAAGTGCGGGCCGGTGATGACCTGGCTGCCCAGATCATGGACGCCGCCGCCGCCCAGGGCACGCCTGTGGAGGCCGGCGACGTGGTGGTGGTCACCCAGAAAATCGTCAGCAAGGCGGAGGGCCGCGTCATGGCCATCGACGAGGTCGAGGCCTCGCCCCTGGCCATCGCCATCACCGAGGGCCACCGCCGCGACCCGCGCCACACCGAGATGATCCTCCGCGAGAGCCGCCGGGTCGTCCGCATGGACCGGGGCGTCATCATCAGCGAGACCTACCACGGCTACATCTGCGCCAACGCCGGCATCGACGCCTCCAACATCCCCGGGTCCGATACCATCTGTCTGCTCCCCGTGGACCCCGACGCCTCGGCCCGCGGGATCCGCGACAGCATCCGCCAGCGCCTGGGCGTGGACGTGGCCGTCTTGGTGTCCGACACCTTCGGCCGCCCCTGGCGCAACGGCGCGGTCAACGTGTCCATCGGCGTCGCCGGCTTCAACCCCGTCATCAGCTACATCGGCGAGTTCGACCCTCACGGCAACGAGCTGCACACCACCACCATCGCCGTCGCCGACGAGATCGCCGCCACCGCCGAGCTGGTCACCGGCAAGCTCCTGGGCGTACCCGTTGCCCTCGTCAAGGGCTACCCCTACGAACCCATGGAAGATGCCGACTCCCACGCCATCGTCCGGGACCCCGATAAAGATTTGTTCCGGTAATGCCAATTGACCCGCGAACGGCCCATTAGATAACATCGTGCCGGTTGGAAGATGCCGATGACCACCCAGCACGAAATACTCAGGGCTGCGACCCAACGTGTTGCGTTGGGCCCGCGAGCGAGCCGACCTTACGACGGACGAATTGGCGCGCAAGGTCAATCTGAAGGCCGAGCGTGTCCAAGAGTGGGAGAGTTCCGGCGCAATCAGCATGACCTGGGCCGAACGGCTGGCCGCCGCCACGCATAGCCCGCTGGGTTTCCTATTCCTTTCCTTACCTCCCTATGAAACGTTGCCCATAGGCGACTTCCGCACCCGTGCCGGCGACACGCCGCCGAACCCCAGCTCAGAATTGCTTGAAACCGTTTATGCGATGCAGCATCGAAGCGAGTGGCTGCGGGAAGAACTGATGGATACAGGTGCGGAACCGGTGACCTTGGTCGGAGCGTATCGCTCGGGTAACAATCGTGAGGACGACGCCAGTGCGATGCGTTCCGCGTTGGGCCTCCCACAGGATTGGGTGGCGCCAGCCCAGACCTGGTCTGATGCCATCGGGCTCCTACGCGATTACGCTGAGGCTGCCGGCATACTGGTGGTTTTCAATGGAGTCGTGGGCAACGACACCAGTCGGAAGCTCGAAGTTGACGAGTTTCAAGGATTTGCCTTGTTAGACGAGTATGCCCCACTCATATTTGTGAACAACGCTGATTACAAGGCGGCGCAAATGTTCACCATCGCTCACGAACTGGCCCATCTGTTCGTCGGAGAAGGTGGTGTTTCTGCGACCGCGTCCCTGCTACCGGTCGAGCATGACGTCGAACTACTATGCAACGGGATAGCCGCGGAGTTTCTGGTGCCGGAGGCTGACCTGCGGTCCCTGTGGCCGCATGTTGCAGAGCGACCGGATCCTTACCAACAAACGGCGCGGCATTTCAAGGTCAGTCAGGTCGTAGCCGCCCGCAGATCTCTGGACTTGGGGTTGATCGATCGCCCGACCTTCTTTGACTATTACGCTCAGCACAAAACACAAGGTAATCGAAGTCAACAGTCCGCTGGCGGGGGCAATTTCTGGAATACCCAGCGTTGGCGCATTGGTGTTCGTTTCGCGACAGCAGTGGTTCGCGCGGTGAGAGCGGGGCGCTTGTCCCATCGTGAAGCGTACGCGCTGACTGGATTGCGAGGCTCTACCTTCGAGAGTATGCCGAGCAAAATGGGTATCGGGTTGTGAGGCGCCAGCAAGAAAATGTGTACCTGCCAGATACGAATGTGCTGGTGGCGGCCCACCATCACTACTACGCCCCCGACCTGTGCCCCGGATTCTGGGAATGTTTGGATCACTACCTGGCCTCTGGCTATCTATCGATCATTGACCGCGTATACGATGAGATTGCTTCGCCCGCTCAACTGGTTCAGTGGGTGGAACGGGCGACTAATGATTCGTTGCCGAGCACCGGCACGCAACCTGTTGCGGAGGCGTATCGTCGACTGATCGACTGGGTTCAAGACAACCCCCAATTCAGTTCCGCCGCCCGTAACGAATTCGCGGGAGCGGCCGACGGCTGGTTGGCCGCTTATGCCATGGCAAACGGCGCAATCGTCGTGACCAACGAGGTTTCTGCGCCTCAAGCGAGGCGCAGGGTGCCGCTACCGGACCTCTGCCGACAGTTTGATATTCCGTGCGTCAACACCTTCGAGATGTTGCGGAATCTCGGAACCCAATTCCAATGGATTGGTCCCTGACTGCGGCGTGTGATATCCAAGTTACGCGGCACAAGTTTAGGTGTCGCTGCCGCACCTGCAAAAACCCTCTACCCGCGATCCGGCGCACCATCATCTAACGCCAAAAACGCGGCCCCGTCCTCAGACAGGGCCGCTCCCTAAAATCGGTTTGGCCGAAGCCTTACACCACCCCCGCCAACTCCTCTTCCCGCTCCGGCGCCACGCCGGCCTGAACCCGCAGCTCCAGACCGTCCCCCGCCTCGTTCACGTCGGCGATGATGTGGTCGCCCTCCTTGAACTCGCCCGACAGCACGCCCCGCGATAGCTGATTTTCGAGGTGCCGCTGGATCGCGCGGCGCAGGGGACGCGCCCCGTAGCTCACGTTGAACCCTTCCTTCACCAGCCAGTCGCAAGCAGCCTCGGTCAACTCGCAGGTGATGTCCCGCTCCGCCAGCCGCTTCTGCACCTCGGCCACCATCAGCCCTACGATCTCGCCGATCTGCGCCCGGCTCAGCGGGTGGAACACGATGGTCTCGTCGATGCGGTTCAACAGCTCCGGCCGGAATGCCCGTTGCAGGGCGTCTTGCACTGAGCGTGATAGCTCCGGCGTCACCTTCCCTGCCTCCTGCTCCCGGTCGGCGGTGGGGCTGAGCCCGAAGGGTCGCTGCGACAGGTCGCCCGTGCCCAGGTTGCTGGTCATGATGATCACCGTGTTGCGGAAGTCCACCGTGCGACCCTGGCCGTCGGTGAGCCTCCCGTCCTCCAGGATCTGCAGCAGCAGATTGAACACGTCCGGATGCGCCTTCTCGATCTCGTCGAACAGGATCACCCGGTGGGGCCGCCGCCGCACCGCCTCGGTCAACTGGCCGGCGTCGTCATACCCCACGTAGCCTGAGGCGCGCCGATCAGCCGCGACACCGTGTGCCGCTCGCCGTACTCCGACATATCCAGCCGTACCATGCTGTCCTCGTCGTTGAAGAGGAACTCAGCCAGCGCCCGGCTCAACTCGGTCTTGCCAACCCCGGTGGGTCCCAGGAAGATGAAGCTGCCGAAGGGACGCTTGGGGTCGTTCAGGCCCGACCGCGCCCGGCGTATGGTGTCCGCCACCGCGTTGATGGCCTCGTGCTGCCCGATCACCCGCTGGTGCAGGTGCTCCTCCATGTGCAGCAGCCGGTCGGCCTCGCCTTCCATCAGCTGGCCCACCGGTATGCCCGTCCAGTTGGACACCAGGTCGGCGATGTCTTTCTCGTTCACCACCAGGTCCGGCCCCGTGGTGTGCTCGATGGCCTCGTGCTCGGTATTCAGCTCCCCCTCCAGGCGCAGCCGCTCCGTGCGGTACTGGGCCGCCCGTTCGTAATCGGACAACTGGTTGGCCCGTTCTTCCAGGTCCGTCAGTTCCCGCCGCCGGTTTTCCATGCCCTGCAGCTTGGGCGGCAGCATGCCCGCGTCGATCCGCACCTTGCTGCCCGCCTCGTCCATGAAGTCGATGGCCTTGTCCGGCAGCTTGCGGTCGCTGATGTAGCGGTCGCTCAGGCGCACCGCCGCCGCGATGGCCCCGTCGGTGATGGTCACCCGGTGGTGGGCTTCATAGCGGGGTTTCAGCGCCTCCAGGATGGACAGCGCCTGCTCCGGCGTCGGCTCCTCCACGTACACCGGCTGGAACCGCCGCGCCAGCGCCGGGTCCCGCTCGATGTGTTTGCGGTACTCGTCCAGCGTCGTCGACCCGATGGCCTGCAACTCGCCCCGCGCCAGCGCCGGCTTGAGCATGTTGCTTGCATCCAGGCCGCCCTCGCCGCCTCCCGCGCCCACCAGCGTGTGCATCTCGTCCAGGAAGACGATCACTTCGCCATTGGACGACGTCACCTCGTCGATAACCGACTTCAACCGCTCCTCGAACTCCCCACGAAACTTGGCCCCTGCCACCAGCCGGCCCATGTCCAGCGCCATCACCCGCTTGTTGTGCAGCGAGTCGGGCACGTCGTCGCAGATGATCTTGCTGGCCAGGCCCTCGGCAATGGCCGTCTTGCCCACGCCCGCCTCGCCGATCAACACCGGGTTGTTCTTGGTGCGCCGGGTTAGGGTCTGCATCACCTGCCGGATTTCCTGGTCGCGCCCCACCACCGGGTCCAGCTTGCCGACGCGCGCCAGCTCGGTCAGGTCCACGCTGTACTTCTCCAGCGAGCGGTAGCGCTGCTCCGCGTTCTGGTCGTCCACCCGGTGCGACCCGCGCAGCTTCTGCATCGCCTGGTACACCATCTCCTGGTTGACGCCCAGCTCCCGGAACAGCCGCGCGGAATCGCCGGCGTCCTCCCGGGCCGCCGCCACCAGCAGGTGCTCCACGCTGATGAACTGGTCCTTCAGCCGCTGGGCCTCCTCGTCCGCCAGCTGTAGCATCCGCTGTAGCCGTGGCGTGATGAAGATCTGTTGCGAGCCCGAGACCACTTTCGGCACGCCGTCCAGCGTCTGGTGCAGCCCGCTCTTGATCAGCTCCGGATCAACCCCCAGCTCCTTGAATATCTGCTCGGGTAGCCCGTCTTCCAGCGCCACCAGGGCCAGCAGCACGTGCTCCACGTCCCACTGGCTGTGTTGGTAGTTCCGCACCAGTTCCTGGGAGCGTTGCAGCGCTTCCTGCGCCTGTCTCGTGAATTTATCCGCGGTCATCACCATATCGGTTACCTCCTGATTGAATTATTGCGTGTCATGCCGTCGTCGGCCGCGCGCAGTCGGACCACTTCGTTGGTCAATGTTTCCACCTGGTTCTCCAGTTCAGTTATGTGGTCGATCAGCTTCAGCGCCACCTCCGCGCCTGCCAGGTTGACCCCCATCTCGTCGGTGAACGTCTTTATCTTGCGCAGCCGGTCCACGTCGGCCATGGAGTACAGTCGCTGCCGTCCGCCCGACCGTGAGGGAAATACCAGCCCCACCCGTTCGTAGTAGCGCAGGGTCTGCGCGTGCAGCCCCACCATCCGTGCGGCCACGCTGATTACGAAGCAGGGTTCGGTCTCGAAGTTGCTGTCCGGCGTCATTGCTCTGCTCCCGGTCCCGCTTCGCGCAGCTGCTCGAAAAGGCCCCGCTGCTCGTCCGTGAGGTCGGTCGGCAGTGACACGTTCACCACCGCGAACAGGTTGCCCCGCTTCTCCGGGTCGTTCAGCCGGGCCATGCCCTGGCCGGCCAGGCGGAAGCGGCGCCCGTTCTGCGTTTCCGGCGGCAGCGTCAGCTCGATCTGCCCGCGCAGTGTTATCACCGTCGCCATCCCGCCCAGTACCGCGTCGACCAGCGGCACGTCCACGGTGGTGTGCAGGTCGTCGCCCTGGCGCTCGAACCGCCCGTGCGGCGTCACCGACACCAGCAGGTTGAACTCCCCGCCGGCGTTGCTGCCCGCCGCGATGTGCACCCGTCCGCCGTCGACGATCCCGGCGGGTATCCTGACTTCCAGCCGACGCCCGTCGGGCAGGCTCACCAGCCGCGTCGTCCCCCGGTCGGCCTCCTCCAGCGTGATTTCCACTTTCACGTCTGCCGGCCGCGACCGGTTCCGGTCGCCGGCATTGCCCCCCATTTCAGAGGCGAACCCGCCCATGCCTCCCAACAGATCCGACAGGGTTGCGCCGCCGGCTCTGAAGTTGAACCCGCCGCTGCCTCCGCCGAAATTGCCTCCTCGGAAGAATTGGGAAGGTCCGGCGCCGCGTTGCTGCTCGAAATGCTCGGCCTGCTCCCAGCGGTCGCCATAGCGGTCGTACTTGGTCCGCTTGTCCGCGTCCGATAGAACCTCGTAGGCGGCGTTGATGCTCTTGAACCGCTCGGCCGCGCTTTCATCGCCCGGGTTCACGTCCGGATGGTGCTGACGCGCCAGCCGGCGATACGCCTGCCGGATGTCCTTTTCGTCGGCGTTGCGTGAAACCCCCAGGGTGTCGTAATAGTCAGTCATTCCGGCGCCTGCCTGCATGAAGGTGGTGTCAATACCAGCATATACAGCGATGGGCTACAGGTCAATAAACTTGGTATAGCACCATCAAGTTTGTATAGCGACATCACCGGCAGCGGCAACGGCCACTGAAGTCCTCGGCCAATGAGCCGATGCTCCTGGAGGATAGATTATGACGACCCTGCAACGATTTAACCCCTTCCGCGAGATGCGCCATTTCAACCGCCGGTTCAACGGTTCCCGGTGCTCACGCGTACCCGCTTTGCAACATCGGCCATTGTGAGCGACCCCCGGGTCATTGCGAGCGCAGCGTGGCAATCTCGTCGCTGGAGGTATCTTCGCTCAATTCAACGAGATCGCCACGTTGCTGCGCTCCTCGCGATGACAAAGTGGGTAAGCGTGAGGTCGCATTCATGTTGCGCCGTCTTTGACCCTGCGTCATAATGCCCGAAGATTGGGCCCCACCTGATGCCCACATAACCGGAGGGATGTTCTATGCCACAAGCCGGTATTCCGTCGGAGCAGGAAGTCCTTGGCTGGTTCGACAGCCTGTCCAACTGGGGTCGATGGGGCGATGACGACGAGCTGGGAACGCCCAATCTGATCACTTCCGAGAAGACCCGCCAGGCCTTGGCAACCGTTCAGGAAGGTCTTTGCGTCTCTCTGTCTCGGGACGTAACCTGGGACCCGGCCCCGGATGTTCCGGCACCCCCGGTGCACTACATGATCGAAAGCGGCGAGGGCTGGGCCACTGGCGACAAGGTTTCCAACCGCCCCTCCGCCGTGGCCATGGACTATATCGGCATGATCTTCCACGGAGTATCCGTGACCCACGTCGATAGCCTGGCCCACTTCTTCTGGAACGGCAAGACCTACAATGGCAAGCCGGCCCACATGGTGTCCACCAGCCTTGGCGCCACCGTGTGCTCCGTGGAACAGGCCAAAAACGGCTTCATCACCCGCGGTGTTCTGGTGGACGTGCCGCTCGTCCGCGGCATCGACTGGGTGGAGCGCGGCGAAGGCGTCATGCCCGACGATATCCTGGCTGCCGAGGAACGTTGCGGGTTCCGCATCGAACCTGGCGATGTGCTCCTGGTGCGTACCGGGCAGTTGCGCCGCCGGGCAGTTGAAGGACCGGTCCCGCGCGAGGCCGGCTCCACCGCGTGCCAGGCCGCCTGCCTCCCCCTGTTCCGGGAACGTGACATCGCCGTCCTCGGTTCCGACACCGGCAACGATGTGAGTCCGCCGCAGTATCCCGGCCAGCTCACCAACCCGGTGCACCAGGTATCCATCACCGCCATGGGCCTGTGGATCCTGGACAACGCGAACCTGGAGGAGGTCGCTGAGGCGTGCCAGGAACGCAACCGCTGGACCTTTATGGTCAGCATCAACCCTCTCCGTCTCCAGAACACCACCGGATCTCCGGTTAACCCGGTGGCGGTGTTCTAGCCGGTAACGACCTTCGACGGCGACGAGTCGCGTGACGTCCTCACCCAATCTGGGATTACACTCTCGGCAGCCATTCATCCCAATCCGCAACCCCGTTTCAAGCGCCGGAAGCCTCGACGGCGGCATAACCTGGGTTGCAGCGCAAAATTGTTCCCCAAACGCCAGCCCGTTCCATTGACACTATTGCGGGGCTAGGGTATTACTCAAGACGGGCCCACGATAGGAGCCCAGCAACCACTGGAGGGTTTTATCGATGACGACTCAAGTACAGATCTACTGCGTCAAGTGCAAGTCGAAGACCGACTCGCGTGATGTGCAGGGCGTCACCATGAAGAACGGTCGCCCGGCAACCCAGGCGATTTGCGTTGACTGCGGGACCAAGAAATTCAGGATAGGGGCCACTCCGTAGTCGGCGCCGAGCATGCATCCAACGTCTTTCGCTTCCTCGGCATTGCTGAGGCCGAGGCGGCGCGGCGGTTGTTGAGCATATTGTCCGGCACTCATGGGGGGCGCACGGCCCCATAGGCAGGCAAAAGAAAGGGCGCCTCGCATTCAGAGGTGCCCTTTCCTCTTTCTTTGCGCCTCATCATCCACTGCTCGAGCCCGCGAACCACCTAATCACCTTTCCGGCAAACCCCGTCGTCAGACCCTCAAGGTATGCATCCCACGCCAGTTGCTGGTTCCCGGTCGCCAGCGACGGGTACGCCTGCATCGTCCGGGCAATGTCGCCCATCTTGAGCCCGTTATCGTGGGCCAATGACCACGCCTGCAGCGTTTCGGCCGCCTTTTGGCCGACGACCGTGGCGCCTATCACCTCGCCGTTGCTGCGTTGGACGACCTTGACGAATCCCGCGGTGGAGTCCTCGGTCACTGCCCGGTCAATGTGCGTCATCGGCAGCATCGACGTCCGCACCTTGTCGCCGAACCGCTGCCGGGCCTGCTCCTCCGTGTAACCGGAGTGCGCCACCTCCGGGTCGGTGAATGTTGCCCACGGCGGATGCTGCGGTCGTGCCCGGGAGCGACCGGGCAGGAGCATGTTCCGCACCGCCATCGCCCCCTGGAATCCCGCGTAGTGGGTGAACTGGTACCCGCCCGCGCAGTCGCCAGCCGCGTAGATATGTTTCACGTTGGTACGCAGGTAGTCATCGACCGCGATCCCCCGTGGACTGTGCTCAATCCCGGCCCGCTCCAGTCCCAGCCGGTCCACGTTTGCCCGGCGTCCCACCGCGACCAGCAGCGCGTCGCCTTCTATGGACCCACCGCCGGCGTTCACCATGACGCCTTGGCCGTCGCCGCTACGGCCCACCGATTCCACCGGCGACGACAGCCTCAAGTCGATCCCGTCGCGCGTTAGCGCCTGGGCGACGACTTCGCTCGCCTCCGGTTCGTCGTTGGGCAGCAGGCGATCCACTGCCTCGACCAGGGTTACGCGTGAGCCCAGCCGTTGGCAGGCTTGCGCCAGCTCGCACCCGATCGGGCCGCCGCCGATGATCATAAGCCGGTCCGGCAGCGCTCCCAACTCCCAGAACGTCTCGTAGGTCAGGTGCGGCGTGTCGTTCAGTCCCGGAATCGGCGGTATGAATGGCGCCGCCCCCGTGCAAATCAGGGTATGGCGCGCTGATATTTCCTGCTGGCCGACGGCTAAAGTGCGAGCGTCCGCAAACTCGGCGCGTCCCTCGATCACCTCAACCCCTTCAGACCGCAGCGTCTCCGGGGACTCTTGGGCGAAGACGTCGGCTATAGCCCGCCTTACCCAACCCATCACCGCACCGAAATCGACCCGAGATTCGCCGGAAGTGATCCCGTATCGGTTGGCGTCGCGAACTGTGTGCGCGGCCTTCGCGGCGTGCAGCAACGCCTTGCTGGGTACGCACCCCGTCCAGGTGCAGTCGCCGCCAACCCGATTGCCCTCGATGAGCGCCACACGCTTGCCCAGCCGCGCCGCGAACCGCGCCGCCGTAAGCCCGGCAGAACCGGCTCCGATGACGGCGATGTCGAATTGGGCGGTCATGGGGACGCAAATGTGCGGGGACTATTGACTATACGTCCCCGCCTGGTGGGCGGATTAGCGCGGCCCCTTGATCTGGTCAGGCAGCCACAGCGCCAGGTCGGGGAACGCGATGATCAGGCCGATCACCGCGGCCATGCACGCCATGAACGGCAGCACCCCAATGTACACGTCGTTGATGGTTCCCGTTTGCGCGACTTGACCGGTGTCGTCCGCCTCCTGGCGGGCAACGTCGTGTCGCGCTCCCTGTAGCACGTACAGGCTCAATCCTTGCGGCGGGCTGATCTGTGCAGCCTCCAGCAGGATGATCATGATGATCCCGAACCACAGCAGGTCCACCTCCGCAGCCCGCAGCACCGGCGAAAGGATTGGCAGCGTGGTCAGCATCATGGAATACGCTTCCATGAACGTTCCCAGCAGCAGGTAGAACACCACCAGGAACAGCACCAACTGCACCGTGGTCAGGTTGAAGCCGGCCACCCACTCTGCCATGGTGATGGAGATGCGCAGGTAGGCGAAGGCGAACTGGAGCGTGAACGCGGCCATCAGGATGAACAGGATCATCGCCGAGGAGCGGGAGGCCGACAAGCACGCTTCCAGGGTCATGGAGACCATGAAACGGCAGTAGTTCCGGAAACTCTCGCGGTTGAATCGATACTCCTCGCGCCAGCCCTCCAGCGTTGTCCGGACTTCCGGCGACAAATGGTTGGCGACGCCGCTCCGGAGCAGCAGCCCGGCGATGTCGCCCGCGAACAGCCGCACGAAATTGTAGATGATCGCCAGGACCAATGCGCCGGCCACGCCGAACCCGGCTGCTTCCGACGGCGTCGCCCACCCGAAATAGATGCTCCCCAGCACGATGAATATCAGCGCAATCACCGGCACCATCAGCACCGTGAACAGCAGCCGCTCCGTCCAGCCCTGCCAGGTCCAGAACCTTCCCTGCTGCTGGCGTGGCGCGATGGCGGGCCAGATCACCGACGCCACCCCGATCATCAGCATGAACACCAGCGCCAGCAGTATCCCCGGGATGAATCCCGCCAGGAAAAGCCTTCCGATGGACTCGCCCACCGTCAGGCCGTACAACACCAGCAAAATGCTGGGCGGAATGAGGATGCCCAGCGTTCCGCCCGCCGCCAGCGAACCCACCACCAGCCGTTCCTGGTAGCCCTGCGCGCGAAACGACGGCAGCGCCACCCGGCTGACGGTCGCCGCTGTGGCGATACTGGAGCCGGCGCAGGCGGCGAACACCGCGCACGATGCGATGTTCGTGTGCATCAGCCCGCCCGGGATGAAGTCCACCCACCGTGACAGCGCCCGGTACATCAGGTTGGCAAACCCGCCCCGCAGCACTATCTCGCCCATCAGGATGAACAGGGGGATCGCCACCAGGTTGACGTTGGTATTGGTCTCCCAGGCCCGGTTGCCCATGATGTTCCAGACCGGGTTGTCGGAGAACACGTTGAGCAGGATCAGCGCCAATGATCCCAACGCGCCGGCCACGTACATGCCGGCGAAGAACATGACCCCCATCAGGACGAATGCGACGGCGATAAGCATGGGTCGGTCGAATGTCTCTCAGGTCGGGGTTACGGACACACACAAAAAACCCCGTCGCGCGACCCCTTTTAACGACCAGGCACGGAGCTTCCGGTAATGGCGCCGCAGCGACGGGGTGAAAAACCTGCGCCATAGTATCCGACGATAAGGACACTGTCCAGAAGATGCCCCTCCGCCCGCGCTCGCCCCTGCTGCCGATTGCAGCTCGCCCCAGCCCTCACTACGTCCCGGGTGTTCGTGTGTCGCATCGGCAACGCGACAACCCACCTTCACCCGTCATCGCCGCAGTTTTCCAATACAGGCGCCAAACCTTACATGCTAACGTCACCGGTGGCGGCAAGCAGGCGGGGCCGGCCGTAAATTGCCGGCTAGGCCCGACAGCAAGCTGCCCGACACGTGGTCAGGCCGAACAGGCAGCTGCGGCAAAAGCAGACTCGCGATGCTGCGTGTTCGTCATCATGGTCGTGTTCATCCTCATGGTCATGTTCATCGCCGGAGAAGTTCTCCCGGCCTTCCTTGATGAAGAATGGGATCAACAGCAGGGCCGCGACCGGGTCGGCCCACCACCAGGCGAGCAGAGCGTTGAACCCCAGCCCGATCAGGATGGTCAGGTCCTGGAGGTCGCAGAACAAGCCTTCCATCGCCTCGGCTCTCAATGCGCGGGACTGCATCCGGGTGGCGACGCGCATCTTGGCCACGTAGAGGGCACTCATCACGATGGCGCTCGCCACGGCGATACCGACGCCCACCAGGCTCGGCTGCGGTTCGGGCAACCATCCCGCCAGGCTGGCCGCGGAATGTACGGCAACGTAGGCCGCCAGCAGATAGAACGTGAACCCGATCAGCCGCTGCGCCCGCCTCTCCGCCGCCTCTCCCTCATGCCCGTCGCCCTCCTGTCTCAGTCGCCACACCAGGACTCCGCCGGCAAAGAGTTCAACGATGCTGTCCAGTCCGAAGGCAATCAGGGCGACGCTGCCAACCCGGGCGCCGGCCCAGAAAGCGACCACAACCTCAACCAGGTTCCATGCGAGCCCGATGGAAACCAGGACGAGCGCCGTTCGGCGAAGGTCATCGGCTGGAGGCATTCGGTTCGAGTTCTCCTGGGCCACATTCGTCGTGTGGGTCGTTATTCAAGACCCACCGGACAATGGGCAAGCTTTGGATCGAGCGGCCGGAGTGTCCAAAGGGCCGAGTTCGTGAGGGAGGCTAGATACCGTAGCTGCGGAACAACTCGCGGGCCGCCAACTTGTCATCCAGCGAGCCGAAGGCCATGGTGTAGTAGCCCCGGTAGCCGGCGCTTTCCAGCCGTCGGAACATTGCCGGGAAGTCGATGTTGCCCTGGCCCGGCGGCAGGTGCACTTCCACCTCGCCGGTGTTGTCGGCCAATCTCACCTCGCCGATGCGCTCCACGCCGAAGGCGTCGATGAACCCGTGGACGCCGTCCGGCACCAGGTTGGCGTGATTGACCGTAAAGGCCCAACCGAACCGCTCCGACTGGATGGCGTCGAAGAAATAACGACACTCCGCGACAGTGTGCCCCAGGTAGTGGACCTCGGCGTTGTCCGGCTCCCAGTTCAGGTTCTCGAAATACAGCGAAACTCCGCTGTTCTCGGCGTAGTCAACCGCGCGCAGCAGCCGGTCACGGGCGGCCTCCATGCGGGCGTCGATTGCCGAGGTGAAATGCATGCCGCCGTGGACCACGACTCCGTGCGCCGTGATACGCCGGGCCAGGTCGATATTGCCTCGCAGGTAGGCATCCACGGCATCGCTCACGTAAGGAGCGAACTCGGCTACATTCACCGATGACGCCGTATGCACCGTGACGGCGATCTCATTCTGGTCCATCACCGTCCGTACCGCCCGTATCCGGTCGTCCGGCCAATTATCCACGCGATTGGCGCCCGTCTCGGCCGAGAAATCCAGGTAGTGGATGCCGTGCTCGGCGGCGAAGGCCAGCGAATCTTCCAACGGTGTGGCTCCGCCGTCATAGCCGATGCGGTCAATAAAATCCATGTGACTGTCCTGTTATTCGGTATCGACGGCTGCAGAAAGGTGCTCGGGGATCCATTGGCGCAGCAGGTCGGCCAGTTCGTCGCGACATTCGTCGAGGCGGTGCTCCGCGCCTTCGTAGAGCACGAGTTCCTTGGGCTCTTTGGCCCAGTCGTGTATGGCCACGGCACACGAGAAGGGCAACCGGGTGTCGGCCTTGCCGTGAACGACCAGCAGCGGCTTGGGAGAGATCATGCCCGCGCCCTGCGCGCCGTAGGTCTGGGGGCGACAGCGACACCACGCCGGCGATGTTGTCGCTGATTGCGCCGGCCGCGATCACCACCGCGCCGCCGAATGAGTGGCCCACGACAATGGCCGGCCCGTGTCCGGTGGCTCTGAGGAAGTTGCACCCGGCCACCAGGTCCAGGGCACACTGCTGGATATCGTTGGGTTGCCGGTAATCCATGCGAAGGGACGTGATTCCCCGGCCGGTCAGTTCCTCGGCAAGCTCCGCGTACAGTCCGGTGCCGGGCCCGCCGAAGCCGCCCCGGGCGCCGCATACCCAGACCACGGCTTTCGTGGTGTCCTCTGCGGCGTGGAGAATGGCTGGAATGTCGCCCCGATTGGTGCAGATCATCAGCCCCTGGCCGGCCTCTCCCTCGTGGGGCGGGCCGACCATCACCTTCTCGATCATCATGCCGAGGCGATTTTCGGCCTGCTGCTCTCCGGAGCCGGGTTGCGTGGACATGGCCCCCCCTCGCGTGGGTCGATTGACCGCGCCAATATAACACGCAGACCCCGAGCGCAACGCGGCCTGGCCAGGGCGACCCGAGGCGGTCGAAGGGTGCGTGCTATACTGCCGGCCGAGTCGATCCGTGCGGAGGAATACGTGGCGAGGCGGCCCTTCAAGCCGGTTTGCACACATTCTTCGGCCGGGCACTTTCGTTCTGGTTTGCTATCCCAAGTCGTCCGCGAGGGGACGGTTTGGGTCACTTGGGAGGAACCTTAGATGGCGACGGTAATGGAGCGCAGGATTCGAGGCAGCGAACGCCAGGAGATTGCCGACGAGTTGAGCCGGCGCGTGGACGGCGAGGTCCGTTTCGACCCCCACTCCCGTCTGCTCTACAGCACCGACGCCAGCATCTACCAGATGGAGCCCGTGGGGGTGGTCATACCCCGCTCCGCTGCCGACGTGCAGGCGGTGGTCGAATTCGCCGCCCGCGAGGGCATTCCCGTGCTGCCAAGATCCGGCGGCACCAGCCTGGCCGGCCAGACCGTGAACCACGCCATCGTCCTAGACTTCAGCAAGTACCTGAACAACGTGCTGGAGGTCAACCCCGAGGAGCAATGGGCCCGGGTGCAGCCCGGCATTATCCTGGACCAATTGACCCGCCAGATGGGTCCGCACGGCCTGCAGTACGCTCCGGATCCCACCACCGCCAACCGCGCCTGCGTCGGCGGCGGCATCGGCAACAACACCTGCGGCGCGCACTCCGTCATCTACGGGAAGACCCTGGACCACATCCAGGAGCTGGACGTGATCCTCTCCGATGGCTCCACGGCCCACTTTGGCCAGCTCACGGTGTCGGAGCTGGAATCGCGCCTCAGCGCCGGCGGCCTGGAGGGCGACATCTACCGCGGCGTCCTTCGCATCGCCCGGGAGCAGAAGGACGAGATCGACCGCACCTATGCCAAGATTCAGCGGCGGGTGAGCGGCTACAACCTGGACGAATTCATCCTGGACGACACCGGTCGGGGCGGTCCGGTGAACCTCGCCCGCATGGTCGTCGGTTCCGAGGGGACCCTGTGCGTGGTCACCGAGGCAAAGGTCAACCTGGTTCCCCGGCCCACCATGACCTCGCTGTCCGTGCTTCACTTCCGCTCCATCTACGACGCCAGCGAGGCCACAATCCGCGTCCTGCGCCACGAGCCGTCCTCAATTGAGCTGATCGACAAGATGGTCCTCGACCGTTCCCGTGAGGCCCTGGGCGTGGCGCGGCTTCCCTCCTTCGTCGAGGGCGATCCCGGGGCCATGCTGGTCGTCGAATTCTACGGCGAGTCCGAGCATGAGCTCAGCGCCAAGATGGACGCTCTCAAGGCGGACAGCGGCTTGGCCTATTCCTGCGTCAACATCCTCGACCGCGCCGGCCAGGCGGCCGTGTGGAACCTCCGCAAGAGCGGGCTCGGCCTGCTGATGAGCACGCGCGGCGACGCCAAGCCGATCCCCTTCGTGGAAGACCCGGCAGTCGATCCTGCGGTCATGGGCGATTTCGTCCGCCGCTTCGACGAGATCGTCACCGAGCACGGCACCACCGCGGGCTACTATGGCCACGCCTCCGTGGGCTGTCTGCACATCCGGCCACTGGTCAGCCTGAAGAACCAGGACGGCATCGACAAGATGGTGTCCATCGCCGAGGCCGTCTCCGACCTCATCAAGGAGTTCGGCGGCTCAATGAGCGGGGAGCACGGTGACGGCATCGTGCGTGGCGTCTGGACCCGCAAGATGTTCGGCGACCAGATATACAACGCCTTCCGCGAGCTGAAGCAGACCTGGGACCCCCAGGGCATCATGAACCCGGGCAAGATTATCGACACCCCGCCCATGACCGAAAACCTGCGCTACGGCGTGGCTTACGAGCCGCAGGCGCTGAACACCACGCTGGACTTCTCCGCCGACTCCGGTTTCGCCGGCGCCGTGGAAATGTGCAACGGCATGGGCGCCTGCCGCAAGTTGGACGGCTCCATGTGTCCGTCTTTCATGGCCACCCGCGACGAGGAACACTCGACACGCGGACGCGCCAACCTGCTCCGCGCCGCCCTCTCCGGCCGGATGCCCGACGGCGCCGAGAGTTCGATCACCGATCAACGCCTGCATCAAGCCCTCGATCTCTGCCTGGAGTGCAAGGCGTGCAAGGCCGAATGCGAGTCGGGCGTGGACATGGCCAAGCTGAAGTACGAGTTCCTGGACCACTACCAGAAAGAACACGGCGTGCCCCTGCGCTCCCGCTTCTTCGCCAACATCAGCGGCCTGAACAAGCTGGGGAGCCGCTACGCCCCGGTCACCAACTGGCTGGCCGGATCCGCCCTGGGCCGGACTCTAGCATCCACGTTCCTCGGCATCAGTCCCCAGCGACAGCAACCGGCCTTCGCGTCCCTGTCCCTGCCCGAATGGTTCGCCCGCCGGGGCCACAACGGCCACGCCGAAGCCAGGTACGGCACGGTCGCCCTCTACAACGACACCTTCATGAACTACAACTATCCGGAGATAGGCATCGCGGCGGTAGAGGTGCTGGAGGCCGGCGGATACCGGGTGGAACTGGTCAACGGAGGATGCTGCGGCCGGCCGATGATCTCGAAAGGCCTACTGGACCAGGCACGGGATCAGGCCCGCTCCAACATCGACGCCCTGTATGCCTATGCCAGCCAGGGCATCCCCATCGTCGGCGTGCGAACCCAGCTGCCTGCTCACTCTTCGAGACGAGTACCCCGAGTTCGTGTCCGACGACCGCGCCCGGATCGTGGCCGATAACTCGTTCCTCATCGACGAGTTCCTTGCGACCGCGCAGTCCGAAGGCCGGCTGGATCTGCGGTTCTCCGATCTGGAGAAACAGGTAATGTTCCACGGGCACTGCCACCAGAAAGCGATGGTAGGCACCGCCGGTTCGATGGCCGTGCTCAACCTGCCGCCCGGCTATCAGGCCGAGCTGATCAACGCCGGCTGCTGCGGGATGGCCGGCTCCTTCGGATTTGAGAAGGAACACTACGACATCTCCATGCAGATCGGCGGCCTGTCCCTCTTCCCCGCCATCGCCGCCAAGCCGGACGCCGAGGTAGCGGTCATGGGCGTGTCATGCCGCCAGCAGGTGGAGCATGGCGCCGGCCGCCGGGCCCGCCACCTGGTCGAGGTGCTGCGCGACGCCGTGGTGACCCAGTCGGACTAGCGGACCAGAGTTGCCGCTTGCGGGCAAATTACCGCGCGCGGCTGGCTGGTTCCGGTTAGCTGCTGAAATCGGGCGCATTTCCACGGAGAGATCTGGGCTGCTCGCCACAGCCAGTACACCCTGGCCGGATGGTATTTGCTGGAAGTTGGCCGCGGCGGGACTCTCATTGGCGAGTACGACACCGGGCTGATCAAGTTGTCAACCGGAAGTTGAGCCTCGCTGGTGACCTGAATCTCACTGGGGTAAATTGAGGCAGACCGCATGGCGGCCTCCCCAGTCGGTTCTCCAAACACCGCAGGTTGGATGTCGTTACCAAACCCAACAGTAATATCGCGGGCGGTCAGCAGATGAACGCGCGCCGGGTTCGAGTGGTCGTTGTTGGAGTTTGTGTCGAATTCCGCATCAATCCGGACCAGTAGGTCGTACTCGCCTACCGGGTACCGCAGCGTTTTCCAGGTGAACTCCACGTTTTTGAATTCGCCCGGCTCCAGGCTCACGCTTTTCTCGTACATGGGATCGTGATTGACATTGTCCAACAAGACGACGACCCCTCTGCCGGCGTGTGGTCCCAGGTTCTGCACCACGGCGGTTATATGGACCCAGTCGCCCTTTACGGTCGGGCGCAACGGTTCCGGCGGTAGGAAATCGACCACCGCAAAATCGACCGCAGGGGGCAGCAGTTCAATTGCGAAATCTCGCACCGCCCCGACCACTCCAATTATTTGTACGCGGAACAGGTGCTCTCCAGGCTCATAGCGGCTGGTGCGCCAGTCGAACGAAGCTGAGCCGACGGCTCCCGGTGCTACACGAGGCCGACGTGTTTCGGGTAGTTTGTCGCCCGAAGGGAAGTACAACGTAACCGGGATATTGGCGGCAACCGGTCCGTTGTTGCGGACTGCAACCGCAATGGATACGGGTTCGCCCACCACGGGCGATTTGGGGCTCCACGATATTTCGATGATCGAAGCCATCAGTTGAGGCAGGCACGAGTCTGATCTGAATCGTAGCGGATGTGTCCAGCTCCGTGATGTTGTAGTCCGCCAGCAGCGTCGCCGTCAGGGTATGAACGCCGGCGTCATAGCTGGCAGTCTTCCAAATGAACTCTACCCGTGCAACTTCTCCCGGTTCGATTCGCGATGACTTCCGCTCTGGTGTCTTCTGGTCAGACGGGAACGCAAGTTGCACCGGGACGTTCAGAGCAAGCGGGCCGTTGTTGATAATGTTTACCCAGATTTGCACGGCCTGACCCTTGACGGCCGTCTCGCCAGGGTCGGAGCCCATGCCGACGATAGCGACGTCGACAATCGGCGGGAGGAGTTCGACCGTGAACCGGTGCGTTGCTGGCGGGGCGCTTGCCACAACGACAGCAAACTCGTGGATACCGGGCAGGTAGCGGCTGGTACGCCACGTGAAGGAAGTCGTGCCGGTAGCCCCGGCGTCAATGCGCGGGCGTCGGGTTTCGGGCTGTTTATCACCCGATGAGAAATGCAGGGTGATGGGGATGTTGGCAGGAATCCGGCCGTCATTCCGTACGGTCACGGTTATAGCGACGGGCTCACCGACCCGCGGGGATTCCGGACTTACGGCAACGTCGACGATTGTCGCCATTATCACCAACGGTGTGAGCAAAAGCCGGAGTTCCGCGGAGGTTTGCCCTACTGTGACGTTGTTATCGAGCAGGATCGCGGCGCGCAAGAGGTGGGTGCCAGCGTCGTAGTTTGATGTGTTCCAGTCAAATGAGACCCGTGCGGTTTCGCCCGGACCCACCCGTAGCGACCTGATTTCGGGACGTTTGCTAGCTGACGGGAACGTCAGCCGAACCGGAACGGTCAAGCCGACCGGTCCATCATTACGTATTTCGATCCAGACCTCCACCGGTTCGCCCACCATCGCGGTGTCGGCCGGGTACGTACCCATGCCGATGATTGCTACGTTTTCTACGGTCGGCAACAGGTCGATAGTGAAGTGCTGAAAGGGAGCGCCGGCCGTGGCGAGTTCGATTAGAAACTGGTGCGACCCGGCCGCGTAGTTGCCGGGTGAACCAGTCGAAAGTCACGGTCCCCGTTTCACCTGGGTTCAAGCGCGGGCGTCGGGTTTCAGGCTGTTTATCACCCGATGGGAAATGCAGGGTTATGGGGATGTTGGCAGGGATCCGGCCGTCATTGCGTACGGTCACGGTTATAGCGACGGGCTCACCGACCCGCGGGGATTCCGGACTTACGGCAACGTCGACGATTGTCGCAATTATCACCAACGGTGTGAGCAAAAGCCGGAGTTCCGCGGAGGTTTGCCCTACTGTGACGTTGTTATCGAGCAGGATCGCCGCGCGCAAGAGGTGGATGCCAGCGTCGTAGTTTGATGTGTTCCAGTCAAATGAGACCCGTGCGGTTTCGCCCGGACCCACCCGTGGCGACCTGATTTCGGGACGTTTGCTGGCTGACGGGAACGTCAACCGAACCGGAACGGTCAAGCCGACCGGTCCATCATTACGTATTTCGATCCAGACCTCCACCGGTTCGCCCACCATCGCGGTGTCGGCCGGGTACGTACCCATGCCGATGATTGCTACGTTTTCTACGGTCGGCAACAGGTCGATAGTGAAGTGCTGAAAGGGAGTGCCGGCCGTGGCGAGTTCGATTAGAAACTGGTGTGCCCCGGCCGCGTAATTGCGGGTGAACCAGTCGAAAGTCACGGTCCCCGTTTCACCTGGGTTCAAGCGCGGGCGTCGGGTTTCAGGCTGTTTATCATCCGACGGGAAATGCAGGGTGATGGGGATGTTGGCAGGGATCCGGCCGTCATTGCGTACGGTCACGGTTATAGCGACGGGCTCACCGACCCGCGGGGATTCCGGACTTACGGCAACGTCGACGATTGTCGCAATTATCACCAACGGTGTGAGCAAAAGCCGGAGTTCCGCGGAGGTTTGCCCTACTGTGACGTTGTTATCGAGCAGGATCGCCGCGCGCAAGAGGTGGATGCCAGCGTCGTAGTTTGATGTGTTCCAGTCAAATGAGACCCGTGCGGTTTCGCCCGGACCCACCCGTGGCGACCTGATTTCGGGACGTTTGCCAGCCGACGGGAACGTCAACCGAACCGGAACGGTCAAGCCGACCGGTCCATCATTACGTATTTCGATCCAGACCTCCACCGGTTCGCCCACCATCGCGGTGTCGGCCGGGTACGTACCCATGCCGATGATTGCTACGTTTTCTACGGTCGGCAACAGGTCGATAGTGAAGCGCTGAAAGGGAGTGCCGGCCGTGGCGAGTTCGATTAGAAACTGGTGTGCCCCGGCCGCGTAATTGCGGGTGAACCAGTCGAAAGTCACGGTCCCAGTTTCACCCGGACCCACGCGCGGGTTTTTGGTTTTCAGGCCGCTTGTTTGCTGACGGGAAATGAAGGGTTATCGGGATGTTGGCGGCAATTGGCCCGTCGTTGCGAACCGTCACCGTTATCGAAACCGATTCTCCAACCGAAGGAGCCACTGGATTCGCGGCGATGTCCACTATGGTGGCCGTGATGGTCAACGGGTTGAGCCGGAAATGCAGGTCAACCGATGTCATCCCGCCGGTGACGTTGTACTGCCCGGGCACCGTCACTGTCAGCGTGTGGTCGCCGACGGAGTAGTCTCTCGTTCGCCACACGAAGTTGGCGCTTTTTGTCTCGCCGGAGCGCACGGTGGGACTGCGCGTCTCGGGGTTCCTGGCGTCGGAGGGAAAGTGCAACGTTGTCGGTACGTTGACGGTGGCCGGGCCAGTGTTCCGCACTTTTACCTCAATCGTAACCGCTTCACCTTGCATTGCTGTTTCCGCCGGCGAGGCACTGATGCTAACTATCTCGGCGTCAATGTGAATGGTGATCTCTGAATGGATGATGGCGACGGCGCCGAAGTCTTCTGAAGAGGCCACCAACTTCAGCATGTGTTGTCCCAGCATCTTGGCGGAGGTCGGGACACGCCAGGTGATCTGTTCGGCAGATTGACCATCTGGCGTCAACTCGTCGAGGGTTCTCGTGACTGTCGGTTCGGATTCGTCGCCTATATACAAATCCAGGTCCAGGGAAAGGGGTATTTCACTTTTGTTCTGTATCGTCAGCGAAAGGGTGGCGTCGTCGCCGAGGATCAGCACGTCGGGCGAAACGGAAACATCCGTCATCTCAATCTTCACCATCGGATCGGTGCGGGTGATTACAAAGGTCGCCGCGTTATTTCCCGGTGACTGATCAATCGCCGCCGAAAGCAGGACTTCAACGGTATGAGCGCCGGGCAGCAATTCGGTCACCGGCACTTCGAGACTTTCTGTTTGGGTTTGACCCGCCGGTATGACCATCGTATGCCGGGACAGTTCTTGCGGTTCGGTTCCGTCTTGCGGCGCCAGGATGAACTGGACGGCGGCCGGTTCGGTGGCCGGTCCATCATTCGCCACTTCAACGGTCACTTCGAGGCTATCGGTGGCGAACGGCAGAGTAGTCTGTAGCGCATGAACCGATGCCAGTCGGACATCCACCGTGCCGAATTCCGGCTCTGTCAATGCGTGGCGCGTGCTGACTTTGTTGCCCGTTTGTTCCCCCAGATACAAAACCAAATCGTCAGGATGGACGATATTAATCCGGTCTGTTGAGGCGTTCGAGTTGTTGGCTTCGTTGACATCCACGAAGTCGCCCGGGCTTGAGATAGTGATCGCAGCGTCGATGGTTTGGTCGCTCAGGGCCGGAAGTGTTGGAATGATCCACGCGATTTCGCCTTCTGCCTGGCCGCCGAACGGGACGACGCAATTCGAAAAACACAGCGCTGCGGTATCGCTGATCGTCTGACCCTCGGGCCCGTTCATGGTGAGGGCAAGTGTGATGTCCGTCTGGCAACTGAAATTGTAGACGCGGTAGGTGGTCCTCAAATTCTCGCCGACGTAGTAGTTCGGGGGTGCGCGTTCCTGATTGCTGAGGTCCCTGGTGTCGTTGACTTTGACTCGGATGTCTTCCACGCAGCCGTCTACGTCTTCGGTGCCGTCGAAAGCCGACCGGAAAAGCTCGATTTCCAGAAGCCCCTCGTTGTCATCGGTGGTAGTGTCTTCGGGAAGTTCCGCGGCTACTTTCAGGGTATGCGTTCCGACGGTTTCGCCGGTGGAGTCCCATTGCAGCGCCACCTCTGAGCTGGATCCGGGTTCAACGACCGACGAGGTTGCCGTTGACGCTGCCGTCGTCTGTTGCAGCGATCCGACCAAGTACAGTCCGACTGGCACCACGACCGGAGCCTCTCCGTGGTTGGTGATCGTGGCAACTATATCCAGTGTTTGACCAATGGCTGCCACGTTGCGACTGATCGTCGCTGCTGTGAGCGCCACAGCCATCACCGGGGCTCGGAGAACCACGCTGAGCAGCGTCGCATCGTTTGAATCAGCGTTGTGATCGGGAATGCTCGCAACGATGTTCAGCTGGTGCTCACCGGTATCGACGTTGGCCGCATCCCATTCCACGCTGGTTTCGGCGGTTTCGCCCGCCGGTATCGTTTCGATCACTCCGGTACCGCTCACCTCCTCAGAATCCCCGACATACAGATTGACGGTGACGTTGGTGACGTCGGCTTCGCTCTCGTTGAGCACCTTTACGTTGATAGTAACGGTCGTCCCGGCCACGTTGTCCGTCGATGCGGCAATTGCTGATGACAACGCTATGGGATTGCGGAGATCCAAACTTACCGATTGGCTGTCATCTCTATCGGGGTCCTGACCGTCTGCACCGGCGGCGACGAAAAGGTCGAGCACGTCCACATCCCGACCCGCCGTGTCCCATTCGATAGGTACGGTGATCGTACTGCCCGTCGTTATGGACGGAATCGTCGCGGAACCAAGGGAGCTGGCCACGTTGGGTTCGAACAGGCCAACCGTCAAGTCTGTTAATTCTTCCGGCCCGACATTCTCGACTTGAGTGGTGAATTCGACCACTGCCCCGACCACTACGGCGGAACTTTGCGGAGAAACACTCTGGAGTACCAGCCAGTTTCGTATTTCGATGGTGGCTGAGACTGAGTTGTTCGTCTGATCTGTATCCCCAGCCGTGGCTGCCGTGAGCAGTATGTCGTAATCACCGACGTTCGCGTCAGCCGTGTCCCATGCCAGCACGCCTGATGCTGATTCATCAACGGCCAACGTCGAAAGACTAAAAGTCTCCGTGGGTTCCTCCTCTTCCGTCACATACAGACTGACCAGTATTTCGCCGGCGTCGTTGTCTCCCGCATTGGTCACAGTAAACGGCACACTTACGGAATTTCCGCTGACCGCTGAGGAAACAATTGGGCTGGTCCAACTCAACTCCACGTCGACTGGATCGTGCAGTGTGAGCGACGTGGTCGCGCTGTCGTTCGTCGAATCGTCGTCGTCGACTACCGCTGCAACAGCCCGCATACTGTGCGTCCCGGCTTCCGCGTCGTCGGTATCCCATGAGATGGTAACGGTGGCCGTGCCGCCTACGGCGATTGTGGCGGTCGCAGAGCCCAATGCTTCCGTATCGTCCCCTCGGTATAGTGAAACAGTGGGTGCAATCGCGACGTCGCCGTCGTTTTCGAGCGAGACGGTGAAGTCAACCGTATCGCCAATCACCGCTTCTGCTGCCGATGTCTGCACTCCGGTAACGGCCACATCCGTAGAAGGCTCCCGAAGAGACACCGCGACCGTCTTGTGTCATTGGCCGAGTTATCATCCCCTTCGGCTTCGGCGAGTACGCGGAGGTTGTGTTCTCCGCTTCCGCGTCGTCGGTGTCCCAGGAGAGTGTTACCGTGCTCTCGCCGGCGGCCGCGAGAGCGGAAACCGTGGCTGAATCCAGCTCGTCAGTCTCGTCACCAAGGTCTAGGGTGACGGTGGCGTCAGCCTCGGAATCACCATCGTTGCGGATGGTGACGGTGAAATCGATGTCATCACCAATCAGTGCGGTCGTCCTGGATGCAGTGACCGATTTGACGGCGATGTCCACCGACGACTCCTCGTTGACGATGTTTATGGAATCTGCCGAGGTGTTGCTGTTATTGCTCGTGTCGACGTCGCTGAAGTCCGATGGCGCGTCGATTGTGACGGTGGCAACCACCTTTTCACCGGTGGCATTGGGATGCTTGCTTAGATCCCATTTGAACGGTTCCGTATTCAGACGACTCCGCCGGGATGGGACACCCATCTGCACAAGGTGCTGTAGAGCCATCGGCGTCGTGGATTGTAGCCTTGCTCACCGATCCTGCCAGAGCTACCGTGACAGTTACATCGCCACAGCTATCGTTGGTAACGGTATAAGCGATCCAGATGTCGTCGCCGTTGGCGTAGTCGGGAGGATCGGCCAACGTGTAAGTGAAACCTTCCCATACTCCATCAACCGTGATGCTGACTTCGTCGGCACAGGACTGCTGCGATGCTGCGCCTTCCGCAATTTCAGCGGGGAGGGAGGATCTCCAACCGGCGAGACCGGGCAACACGCTGGCCAAAGCCACGCAACCGGCCAGCACCGCCAGGATCAGGGCTAGCGGACGAGCACTGTTCATGATTCAACAGACCGATCCACGCGTTCCGTCCAGGCATCAGGAGCTTGGCTTGGTGTACAACAACATGACCGCTCCGGTGGCGTTTGCCCCGGCATCAACGGAGATCGCAACTTCGTAGAGGCGGCTCACGTCGCTGGAGCGTTCCAATGCAAATGCCGACACAGCCAACCGATCAGGCTCCTGAACGGTGACGACCGCGCTACCATCCACCATTAGCTCGGCGGCCATGGTGGATTGGTCCTGCGTCGAAATACTGGTGATCAATACCGATGCTGAGGCCAGGATGTTTCCGATGGTGGGAGGGACAACGAACCTGACCGGGTCGGATGTTCCTCTGTCGGACTCATGGCTAAACAGTACAAAGGCGTTGTGGTCTGGGTGTTGCCAGTGGTAATAGCCAACCGTGTCGCGATCTGCATCGACGATTTCCGGCACGTCCGGTTTGGCAACCGCCAACACTTCATTAATGGCGAGTACCAATAGGTTCTGCTCTAAATCGTTAGCCGGTTGGTCCGTCGGATCGTACCGCCAGATGCCGGCGGCCGGATCGTCTGCCGGCAAATAGGCCACGACCCAACCGCGATCATCGTAGTAAACCGTGACCTGCCGGGGCGGTACCACGCTGCCAAGACTCCGCGTCACGACCATCGGCAGCTCAACTATGCCGAAATTGCCTCCCGAATCCACATGACGGCCGGCCGCTAGGCGGTTGGCATTTGATTCGTCCGGATCCTCCAACAGGGCATCGGTGATGGCCATCACGTTGAGTCGCGGACGGAGGTCATTTTGCCCGTCTTCCTGGAAGTGATCGGGTACACGATGATGCGCGGAAATGCCTGCATCCTGTTCCCGAAAAGCCGTGGTATCGTCGCCCTGGGAGGTAGCGACCAAATCATTTGGCTCCGCCAGATCCCATACTGCCGCAGCGCCGGCGCGCGCCTGACTGGTTTCTGCCGACCCTCCGCTGCACAGCCAGAGAATTAGCGCGGCCGACACAGCAACGGCTATATAAAACCAGAGCAAACGATTGAAAATTAGTTCTGGGTACGACGTGTTTTTGATGTTTCATAAGGCAAAATTGCACGACTTCGTCGAAAGGTGTGTGAAACTAGCAAAGTAATGGCTCAATGTTTCACGATATTGATGTGCGCATCCTATATTTCCGGCTTGCCACTACCTCAGCAGTGCGGGATAATAAGCACGAAATTGACCAAAGTCTGTGCAAATGCCAATTTGCACATGTCACTGTTGCAGCGTGCAGGAAACATGGGACTGGAACGCGAGGATCGCCGGTTTGAGATCATCCCAGGTCGGGATGCTGATGCGGGCCTACCGCGAATCCTTCGCGCAGCCAGACGGCCGTAAGGGGCTTACTCAGGAAGAGTTGCTGGGGCCGCATGGCGGAAGTGGATGGTCAGTACGGGAACGGTATAGCCATAGCACCGTGTCCCGCTGGGAATCGGGTGCGACGCGTCCAACCAGGCAACGCTTGATAGCGTTTGGCAAAGCCCTGGAACTGTCCTCCGTGGAAGTCGAAGGGCTGATAACCCTAGCGGGTTTGGATGGCCATGACCGGCCCGACGTCCTTCACCGAGCGTCCCCTTCGGGTAGTTCAGGCGTTGACATTGCCGACGACTCGAAGGATGCCCTATCGAATATTGGCGTCGCAGCCCCCCCGACCGGAGACAGATGGGTCGCTTCATCCAATTTGTCCGGTGCAATCCGTTTCTGCCTCTCTCGTTTCTTGTTGCCGGGACTGTGCGTTGCTGGTGGCGGGTATGCGTTGTCGTCCCTTGGTTGGACCGCGGACTGGATAATGACCTTTTTCATCGCTGTCGTTATGGGGCTGGTGCTGACCCAAGGATTTCTCCGGATGCGCAAGGGGGATCAGCTACGCGAATTCTTCTTCGTGTCACTGTTCTTTCTCCTGAGTACCCCCTTGCTACAGATGCCTCTAATTCGCATGGACAACTATGGTTTCTACACCATCGCCGATTTTGCGGGCACGCCGATACCTTGCCTGCTAGCCCTGATGGTAAATCTGGCTATGGCGCTAATCGCCGGTCTGATGTTCGACTTGTTGTGGAAATGGCAGTACTCCAGGGATGTCAATGAGAGAAGAGCTCCGCAGAGAGCGGCATGGGTTGCACTCCTGCCGTTGGTTTTCGTTTATTGCTGCATCATGGTCATCTCCAACGTTGGATCCTGGCTGCACCTTACGGTCGTTCTACCCGTTTTGGGAATCGTGTTTATCACCCTTTTGGTATTGCGGGACCCGTTGGTCGCGCCGAGGGAACGCGACCTGAGATTCCTGCTTTGGGCAGTGGTGACGGCGACCATCGTTCTGTCCGCGCTTGGGGGAGCGGCGATTCTGACGCTCTACTTGGCACCCAGTTCGCTGCCCCAACCGGACCATAACCTCCTGTATTCCTGGGATATCGATTTCGCTGCGCTGGGATACACCCGAGACGAGCTGGCGGAAAGATTGCATCTCGGATTTATCTGGGTCGCGCTATCCAATTTCGTCTACGTAGTGGTCGTTATTGGAGGCAATCTCATCGTTGCCATCTATAGGCGTGGCAGCGGGAACGGCGCCCAGCCCGCCGTCGTTATATCGGAGTCGTCCACTCCGGAGCAGTCTGGGCAACCTCCGCAATCCCAGCAAGTCAAAGCGCTCTTCATTCCCCAATTGCTCCGGGGTGAAACGAGCTAACCCCAGCCGGATTGGGCGGGGGACTGCGATCGCCTGACCGGTCCCACGCTTTCCCCATCTCGCATTCGCGACATGTCCATGGGCATGGGCCCATGACGGGACAGCCTGTAGCTTTTGATGACATTTCGGCATGCGGATAAGAACGTGCGTGCTGTTATCTTATGGCGCATGGATGCCGCAGTCGGATGCTTGCTGGTTACGCACTTTCCCGTAAAGGCCGAACTGGCGCGACGGCCTGACCTGGTTGGTCGCGCAGTGGTTGTGGCCACCGGACACTCCGGCCGTCGTCTGGTGGTGGACGCCTCACCAGCAGCCAGAGGCGTTCGAGCCGGACAGATGTTGACCGAGGCGTTGTCCCGGTGTGCCGACGCGGTGGTTTTAGCCGTAGATGACCAGTATCTGTCGTCGTTCAACGACGATCTGATGCACTCGCTGTTTCAGGTTGTAGATCGAGTAGAGCCGGACGGTTACGGTCGTTTCTATCTGGACCTGACCGGGATGGCGTCCATGTACGGCGGAACATCCGGTCTGGAGCTGGCGATACTGTCTGCGATTGATGCCGGTCTGCAACCCCGGCTGGATTGGCTTCAGGCAAGTTCCCTTCATACTGCGCGGCGGCCAGCGCTGAGGTTGGTGAGGGGTTTACAGCCCCTGGAAACGTTGCCCAGTGGCTGGCACCATGGCCAGTGTCATGGCTTCCGCTGGACCCCGATATCGTGGCGCGTTTGCGTGGTTTTGGTATCGCTACGATGGGTAACGTGGCAGCAATGCCGTCACACACTCTGGTGGATTTTCTGGGTGTGGTTGGATACCGAACCTGGAGCTGGCCCAAGGAATTGATGACGACCCGGTGGTTCCGGCGGCTCTGCCAGAGGCGCTTCACGAACGCATGGAGTTTCCATTTCCGGTAGATACGATTTCCGGTTGGGAAGCTGGCGTTCGCCTGTTGTCCGAACGTATTTGGAACACTCCCAATCTGCGGGGGAAGGGGATAACGGAAATATCAATCGACGGTGAGCTTTCGCCAAATGGCATTTGGCATTTTGACCGGCAGCTGCGCGCTCCTGCCGGTTCGTCGGAGAGCCTGGCTTCGGCAGTTCTGGCCGGGTTAAATGCCCAGAACAGTCGCGGCCAAGGTCGCTGGCCGGGCGCAGCGTTGACTGACCTGTCGCTCACGGTGTCCGGCCTGGTCCGGTTGTCCGGCCGGCAAATGGGTCTGTGGCTGGAGGAACGACGGGGTCGTGGCTGTCCCGATAATCGATGGGGTTAACCGTCCGGTTGCCCTGGCGTTGGGATCTCCCTTGCCGGAGCGACGCTGGGCGCTGGGTTCCGAACTGCTGCCGCTCGGTCGTGTCGCTGCCGTAGCCGTTTCCGAGGTCCACAGCGTGCCCCGAGCAGTAGGGTCGCATTCAGTCCGGAAAGTGATTGATCTATGGGACGTGGATACCGAGTGGTGGATGCCGGAACCGGCGCGCCGGCGGTACTGGCGCCTGGTGACGGATGGGGGCAAGTTGATCACGGTATACCGCAACCTCGCCACCGGCGGGTGGTATCGGCAGGGTTACGACTTGTCCGCCGGCTTCGTTGAGCTGTGTGCCCACTCCTGGTATTCCTTTCGGCGCCGGCGCGTCGTCTCCGGCCGAACTGGTGGACCGGGCCGGTTATTACGGCTATCAAACCCTGGGCCTGACGGACGTCAGCAATTTATGCGGCGCGCTGGATTTCGTGCAGGAGTGTCGCTCTGCCGGCATAGGGGCCGTACTGGGCGCCGACCTGACGGTTCGGGAAGGTGACCGGATGGGCCCGGTGACCTTTATCGCAGAGAATGGCGCGGGTTACTCCAACCTGTGTCGACTCATATCGCTGGCGTATGTGACGGGCGGGAGAACCACGCCCGTTCTGGACGTCCGCTTCCTGGAGCCTCACGCTGAGGGTCTTATCGCGCTGCTGGGGGATCCGGATGGCCTCCTGGCGGCGGACGTTTTCCGCCGGACATTGGAGCATGGCCGAGGGACGGGCAAAGCAGTACGCCGGCTGCTTCGCGCGCGCGGGTCGGTATTTCTGGGGCTGCAGCAGCACCTGGCGCCTGGCGATACCGTCCGCAACGAGCGCATGTCACAGTTGGCGGAGCGGTGCAGATTGGGCTGCGTTGCGACCAACGCTCCCTGGTATCACGATACATCCCGCGCGCGGCTGCATGACTCACTTACGGCCATGCGTATGAACTCTTCTCTAAGCGAGATACGCAATAGTCTCAAGGTGAATTGTAACTACGACCTACAGACAAGAGACGTGATGGAACAGCGACTCCGCAAATATCCCGAGTCACTTACCAACACGCTTGTCCTGGCAGAGCGGTGTTCCAATTTCAGCGCGCTGGATTTTGTGACCAGCAGCTACCGTTTCCCGGATGTGCCCACGCCACCGGGCCATGACGCCCAGTCATGGCTGGAGCGGCTCTGCGAGGAGTCGGCCGCGCGACGCTATGGCGGTATTGATCGACGGGTAAGAGAACGCCTGGATGAAGAATTCGAGCTTATCCGGAAGCATGGTTTGGCCGGGATTCTTCCTGGTCTACCACCGAGTGGTGGAACTGGCGCGCGAAGTCATGCTGGAACTGGGATGGGGGCACCAGGAAACGCCGCTGGAGTGGCTCCCTCCGGGACGGGGACGCGGCTCCTCGGTGTCAATGCTGGTGGGGTATCTGATCGGGCTGTCACACGTTGACCCGCTGGATTACGGCCTGGCCCTGGACCGTTTCCTGTCGTCCGAGAGCACATCGATGCCGGATATTGACCTGGACTTTCCCCGGGACATACGTGAGCGTCTCATACTGAGAATTATCGAGGAGTGGGGTTGGGACCATGCCGTGTTGACGGGGATGTTTCCCACGTACAAAGCGCGAGGAGTGATACGGGGCCTGGGGAAAGCCCTGGGATTGCCGCCTGATGAGGTGGGCGCGCTGGCCCGACGGGTGGATTCCAACTCCGTATGGGAACTGCCCCAGCTGCCGGGCTACGAGGAACTGGTGAAAACGACCGGGTTGGGACCGTCTTTTCGCGCTGGCTGACAGCCTCCAGGGTTTTCCCAAGGGTGTGGCACAGCACCCGGGAGGAATGCTGCTGAGCTCCACCGCCCTCACGGACTTTATGCCAGTGCAGCCGGCCGCCATAGCGGGACGCTATATCGGACAGTGGGACAAGGAGAGCGTGGATGACGCCGGCATGGTGAAGATTGATCTGTTGGCGCTGGGAGCTCTATCCCAATTGCAGCAGGCGGTACGCCTGGTCCGGAACCGCACCGGCGTTGAGCCGGACCTGAGCCGGATTGACTACCGGGAGAAAGATGTTTTCGACGACCTGGGGCGGGGCGACACGGTGGGAGTGTTCCAGGTGGAGTCGGCGGCGCAGATGCAGACCATCGTGCGGATGCATCCGGAGGACATCTACGAACTGGCTTTGGAAATCGCCGCGGTACGCCCTGGCGTGGGCGCGCATGACGGCGTGGCGGAGTTCCTGCGCCGGCGCAAGGGGTTCGCCTGGGACTATGCTCATCCCCTGGAGCGAGCGGCCCTGGAGCGGTCGTTGGGCGTGATAATGTTCCAGGACCAGGTGGTGCAGCTGGGCATGGACATAGGCGGTTTCACCGCCGCTGACGCGGACCGGATGCGACGCGCGTTTGGACGCCGCAACGGCAGCGCCCTGGTGGCGGAGTATCGGCAACGGTTCCTGCAGGGTGCGCGTGAGCGCGACGTACCCGAAAAGGCGGCCGAGGCGATTTTCGGGAAGTTCAATCCCCACTACATGTTTCCCGAGGGCCATGCGCTGGCTTTCGCTTTCACCGCCTATCAGATGGCCTGGCTGCGCCGTCATTACCCGCTGGAGTTCTACGTCGGGCTCTTCAACGAGCAGCCCATGGGGTTCTGGGACCTGGACACGCTGAAACAGGACGCTCGCCGGATCAACCTGCGGGTGGCCCATCCCGACATCAATCGTTCCCAGCTGCTGAGCACCGCTGAAGGCGAGCGCACGCTGCGGCTGGGGCTGACCTTTGTGAAGGGCGTGGACCGGCGCCTGGGAGAGATCCTGCTGCACGCGCGTGACGCCGGCGAATTCGGAAGCCTGGCGGACGTGTTGGCGCGCTCGGGCCTGCCGCGCCAGGCATTGGAGAACCTGGCGCGCGCCGGCGCAATGGACCGCCTGCCGGATTGCACCGACCGGGGGAGCGCGCTGTGGCAGATAGGATCCGGCTACGTGCCGGACGCGCGCCGCGGCCAGTTGGCGTTGCCGATGGCGGTAGCCGAGGCGCCGGCAGCGGTGGTTGCGAAGGACCGGTCGGTGATAATGCTGGACGAATACGACATGATGGGGCTCTGCCCGGATGGTCACATCATGGAACTGGCGCGCCATGAACTGAGAGGAGTGCATAGCAGCGATACCCTGCAGAGTTGCTGCGAAGGTGACGTGGTCCGAGTGGCGGGCAGGGTAGTCAGGCGGCAGCGTCCCCTGGCTAAGGCCGTGTTCCTCACCCTGGAGGACGAATTCGGATTGATACCGGTGGCCGTTTGGGAGCAACGCTGGGAGACGCTCAAGCACGTGTTGCGACGGCCGCTGGTCGTCATTGAAGGCGAGGTTTCCCGCCGGGACAACACGCTCAACGTGATGGCGGAACGGGCCTGGCCGCTGCGGGCGGACCTAGCGCTGCACGCCGGTTCCGGACATGACTGGAGGTGACGCGCCCAGACCGCTCCGACATTCGCCCAGTGGCGTGAAGAGAAACCTAACACCAGGCATCGTCATCCGGATCGTTGACGTCCACTGCCGCGGATTCGTGTACCGGCACTGTCATCAGGAATTCGGCGTAGTCGCCGTACACCGTATTGACCGTCAGGTCTCCACCAGCCCGACGCGCCGCATCGGCTGCGATGGTCAGGCCAAGACCGGCGCCCATTACGCCCTCCTGAGTGGTGAAGAACGGGTCGAAGATGCGATCCCGCAGGTCATCGGCAATACCGGGCCCGTTGTCCCTCACCTTGATTTCGACCACATCGTCCACCAGGCGGCTCGATACCGACAAGGCGGGCACATAATTGTCGCCCAACTCCGTTTTCTTCAGGTTCATCGCGTAGCAGGCGTTGGTGACCAGATTGCCCACCGATTCCCTGAACTCTTCGACGACGATCGGCATCGAGCCGATGTTGTCGTCGAGGTCGAACGCGGGAGCAACGTCGCAACCCTCGCAGGCTGACACGAGCGGCGTCCTGCAGCTCCGCGTTCAGGTTCGCCTGGCTGGGGGGCCTGGTGTCGACACTCAAGCCCTGCATCCGTTCGACGATGGCGAGGGCCCGGCCGCCGTTGGTGATCACCCGACCCAGGCTATCGCTCATTTCATTGGTGATGTCATCCAGCAAGGCGACATCCTCAGACTTCATACCGTCGCGGTAGGTATCCAACATTGCCGTGAGTTCACCGTGGAGTTCCGTGGCTCCCTGGCTGAAGTTCGTCACGAAGTTCAGCGGGTTGCTGATCTCGTGGGCTACGCCCGAGACCAATTCGCCAAGCGCGGCCAATTTCTCCTGCGCCACCAACCGCGCCTGCATGGTCTGGAGCTCGTCGTTCGCCTCCCGCAACTCTTCGTAGAGCCGCTCCACCAGGTTGAGGCGCTGCACCTCGAGGGCGTGCTGCCGGAAGACCTCGAGGGCGCGGGCAAGTTCGCCGATCTCGTCGCGACCGACCTCGGGCACCGGGGCCTCCAAGTCTCCCTGGGCCATGCTGCGCATCCGGTCCGACACGCGGGAGAGGCGGCGCAAGACACCGTTGCCCACCCACACCCACGCCGTCAGGGTGGCGGCCACCACGCTGATCACGCAGATGGTTGCCAGCAATACTCGTCCCTGGTCGAAGCTGCCCACGGTTGAGGCGAGGTTTGCGTCGGCGTACTGGCCGGCTCCGTCCACGAGGAGGCCGACGATATCATCAAGAGCGTTGCTACTTGATCGAATCGCCCCAGCTGGCATTTCCGATGCCTGGTCGCCGCCCGCCAGGCATCGGAAATGCCAGCCATTTCATACGCGGAGTCCTGGACGGCCAGGGCCAGGGATTCCAGGTCCTTCAGCGCAACCAACCGGCTCAGCGACGCATCCAATTCGGTCAGGATGTCTCCCACATCCGCCTGGGCCGGGGCGGGAGCGGGAGCGGCGGAGCCCGAACCGGCGATAACTTCGCGGCCGTATGACCGCAGTTTCTCGGCGGACAGCGCCGCGGCCCAGGCGGCGTCGACGGCAGGGGCGGACTCGGAACGGATCCGGTAACTGAGGTCGCCGCTGCGCTCGAAATAGTAGATGCCGACGGCACTGGACAGGAGGGTGAGAATCACCGCGAAGACGAGCGCCAAGTAGAGGCGTGTGCCGATTTGACGCCATCGATTGATCAGAAATCTCATCGTTTCATCGCCTTTTATATGTCTCAGTCAGGGTGTGGAACAACCAGGGTTATTCGATTGTCGCCGTCGGGAATGGAAGAAGGCACGGCAGCAACGAGGCGATGCAGCCGCTGCTAGCGAGAGCTCGCGCTGGGGCGACGAGATTGCCACGCTTCGCGCACAATAACATTCACGTTTCAGGGCATGACGTTCAGGAAAACCTAACGACCCTGAGAACAACCGCAATTATATGCCGGACATTTCACATGGTGTACCACTAACGCCGGACACACCAGGGCAATCACAGTTGGAATGCGATCACCCGGCCGGACACATAGCTCGCGGACGCGCCGGCATCTGCGACAACGGCACAAGACTCTTGATACAGTCGCGGGCGCGGCAAAATGGATCGAGGCGGTTCAAACCGTTCGGTTTGACGCGCGTGGGGCGAGTGGTAGGATATTGGGGCAATGCAAACGCGAACCGCAGTTCCCATACCATCCCCGCGTCTGCCGGGCACGCTGGCGGACCTGATCCTGCCCGAGTCGGCTGGCGCGCGCCGTATCGCCAGGGACATAGCGCTGGTAGTTGCCGGCAGCCTGGTGGTGGCGCTTTTCGCGCAGATCAAGATACCGCTGGGGTTCACCCCGGTACCGATCACGGGGCAGACGTTCGCCGTGCTGCTGGTGGGCGCGATGCTGGGGGGCTGGCGCGGCGGGCTGGCGTTGGCGCTCTACGCCGTGGAGGGGTCGTTTCTGCCGTTCTTCGCGGGAGGCGCGTCGGGCTGGTTCTGGATGCTGTCGTCGGGCGGATACATCGTCGGGTTCATACCCGCGGCGGCGTTGGTGGGCTGGCTGTGCCAACGAGGATGGAACCGGCGCCCCTGGATCCTGGCCGCCATGCTGCTGGGCAATGCGGCGCTTTACGTGCCAGGGCTGATCCAACTCAACCTGTTCCTGCCGGCGAACGTGGCGGAGGCCTGGGCCTGCGCGGATGTGTGGCAGTGCGGGCTGTTGCCATTCATCGCCGGTGACCTGGTGAAGCTCATTGCGGCGAGCCTGGCGGTGCCGTCCGGATGGGCGCTGCTGGACCGGTTCGCGGCGAAACCCGACACGGGCGCCGAGTAGGCGTAGAAATCGATGGACATTTACTGGCTGGGCCATGCCTGCTTCAGGCTGCGTTCGACAAGCGCGGGGCTGTCGATCATCACCGACCCGTATGCCTCCGGCGTGGGCGGTTTGGGGGTGCAGATGGACCCCCGGCAGACGGTGGACGCGGTAGGGGTTACGGTGAGCCACGACGACCTGATGCACAACAGCGCGGGCGAGATTGGCGGCCAGCGACGGGTGTTCGACACGCCCGGCGAGTACGAGTTTCAAGGGATCACCATCCGGGCGGTGATGACCCCGCTGCCCGAGGGGACGCCGCGCAGAAAGCGAAACGTGGCGTTCGCCATTGCCCTGGACGGTATCAACGTGTGTCACCTGGGGAACATCACGCAGCCGCTGACGGCGCAACAGATCGACCTGATCGGGCCGGCGGAGGTGGTACTGGCGCCGGCGGGCGGGTCGGACCACAACCTGCTGTCGTACCGGGCCATCAACCAGACGGCGCAGCAACTGGACGCGAAGTGGCTGATCCCCATGCACTACCGGGCGGAGCGGGAGCCCTCGGCGGTGGAGCCGGAAGGGCCGGAGGCGTTCCTGCGGGAGATGGGCGTGGCCGAGGGGAGCCTGCAGGCCCAGGGCCGGATGCAGGTGACGCGGAACAACCTGCCGCCTTCGCTGCAGGTCGGGTTGATGGCGCCGCAGTTCAGGACGCAGTAGGGGCGGGAATGCCCGCTGGTTCATCGTTCGATGCCGGGCCTGACAGGCCGGCGCTTGGCGACGGATTGCCGCGCTGCGCTCGCAATGACAGGCGGGCTTCGGCGGCGGTGGCCGCATTTGGGGCGTGGGACTGCTATGGCGACGGGATTGCCGCGCTGCGCTCGCAATGACAGTTGGGGTGTCCGCGATGGCGGATGGGTGGGTGTGCAGTTGGGCTGTGTATAATGTCGCCAAACGGGAGGTGACGTTATGCCAGCAGAATTGATGGGCCCTCATACCGCGCTCCGCAGCGAATTCGGCGTGCCGGTCAGGATGCGGGACGGCGTCACCCTGTATGCCGACGTGTACCGCCCGGACGTGGCGGATCCGCTGCCGGTGCTGCTGCAGAGGACGCCATACGACAAGTTCCAAGGAGTGGGTGGCGGCTTGGACGTGCTGCGGGCGGCCTCCCACGGGTACGCGGTGGTGATCCAGGACACGCGGGGCCGGTATGCGTCGGAGGGCGAGTTCTACCCATTCCTGGACGAGCCGAACGACGGGTATGACACGGTGGCCTGGTGCGCGGAGCAGCCGTGGAGCACGGGCAAAGTCGGGATGTTCGGCCGGTCGTACGTGGGCGCGACGCAGTGGCTGTGCGCCATCACCAACCCGCCGGCGCTGACGTGCATCTCGCCCGGGATCACGGCGTCGGACTACTACGAAGGCTGGACGTACCAGGGCGGCGCGCTGGCCTGGGGCTTCGCGCTGTCGTGGACGATGCGGCAGCTGACCATGGCGAACATGGGCGCGATCAGCAGCCGCCACGACGTGCCGGACGGAACCCGGGAAGGCCTGCTGGCGGCGTTCAACGAGCTGGATTGCGCGTTCCGGCACCAGCCCATCGTGGAAATGCCGCACCTGAAGGAGCCGCTGGCGGGGTACTTCTACGACTGGATCCGGCACTCAAGCAGCGACGAATACTGGAAGCGTTGGCGGATCGAGGACCACTATCCGCACATCACCACGCCGGCGCTGCACATGGGCGGCTGGCACGACATCTTCCTGCTGGGCACGCTGCGAAACTTCGTGGGGATGCGGAAGCAGGCGGAGAACGCCACGACGAGGGATGGGCAGCGGCTGATCGTGGGTCCGTGGCATCACGGGCCGTTCGGCGAGACCTCCGGCGAGTTCTTCTTCGGTTTGGGCGCGGCCGGAGGAGCCATCGACACGGACGGGGTCCAGCTGCGGTGGTTCGATCACTGGCTGAAGGGCGAGGAAAACGGAGCCAACAGCGACGCGCCGGTGCGAATCTTCGTGATGGGCGCGAACGAGTGGCGCAGCGAGCAGGAGTGGCCGCTGGCGCGGACGCAGTACACCGACTACTACCTGCACAGCGAGGGCAAGGCCAACACGGCGTCGGGAGACGGCGGGCTGTCGGTCGACGCGCCGGAGGACGAGGCGGCGGATGTGTTTCTGTACGACCCGCGGAATCCGGCGCCAACGCGGGGCGGGGCCCTGTGCTGCGGGGCATCGTTCGTGCCGGGAGGCGCCTACGACCAGCAGGACATCGAGGCGCGGAGCGACGTGTTGTGCTACACCACGCCGCCGCTGTCGTCGGACCTGGAGGTAACCGGCCCGCTGACGGTGACGCTGTTTGCGGCGACCAGCGGGGCGGATACGGACTTCACCGCGAAGCTGGTGGACGTGGAACCGTGCGGCGCGGCGCGGAGCCTAGTTGACGGCATCATGCGAGGCCGGTACCGGAAAGGAACGGACGCGGCGGTGCCGGTGACGCCGGGCGCGGTTGAGGAGTACACGATAGACTTGGTGGCGACGAGCAACGTGTTCAAGGCGGGGCACCGGCTCCGATTGGAGATCAGCAGCAGCAACTTCCCGAGGTTCGACCGGAACTTCAACACGGGCGGTGACCCGTGGTCGGCCACAGAATGCGTGCCAGCGTTGCAGACCATCATGCACAATGGGCAGTATCCGTCGAGGGTCAGGCTACCGGTTATTCCGGCCTAGGGATGGCGCGGTTCGGTTGTATGGCGCTGGCGGTGGTTGTCGCCATGGCGTTGCTGATCTTCATCGTGTTCCTGTGGTCGGGATGGCTGAACCGGCCGGTGGGGCATGCTCCGATTGGCCATACTTTGATTGGCCATGCTCTGATTGGCCATGCTCCGGCGACGGTCGGGGTCGCGTATGACGCGCCAGCGGTTGTGGCGGCGACGGTTGAAGGCGGTGCCGGCGGAGAGGTTGCCGTGTCGCTGTAGTTTTCGAGGTGACAAGGGAGGGCCTTTCAGCGGATTCGCGGGAACGGAGCGCGTTTCGGCGACGGGATCGCCGCGCTACGCTCGCGATGACAGGGGGTCGCTGGCGATGACAGGGGTGGATGGGGTCAACGGATGGGGCAGCAAGGGGAGTGGATGGGGTGGTCCTCGGTTCCGCTGGGGACGTGGAGGCCGAGGGCGCGACGGTACTGGCCCATGGTGGTCATGGGTGGGGGCTGAGGCTCGCGCCGGGAGGGGAGCTTGCCGGCTGCCCGGAGGGCCCGGACGTCCGCGAGGCTGAGCGGGTTGGGATCCAGGGCGATGGCCAGCGCCACGGCCCGACGCAGACGCTCGACGCGACGGCGTGCGCGGCGCAACAGGGCGCGGATGGCGGTTTCATCGCCGTTGGCCTCGGCAAGCGTCGCGGGCAGGCGGTACACCTCCCGGAAGGTGCGCAGGTGTCGATAGTCGATCTGGCAGCCGCGCACGAAGCCGCCCAGCACGGTGGTCATACGGCGCCAGCTGTAGCTGTCCTGGTGGGTGTGGACGGCGGCGGTGGCGACATGGCTGGCCGCGCGGTGAATGGCGCGGGCGGCCCGGTGGTAGTCGCCGGCCCGGACGTCACCGGTGATGTAGCCGAGGTAGAGTTGACTGCGGTCCAGGTGGTGGGCTGCGTGCAAGGGCGCCGGCTCCTATGGGGGTTGGTGGGGCGTTGCACAAAAATTGTTCTGCCCCCGGCTTTGCTATTGGGGACACATGGCCGGTTACGGCAGATCCGGACTTTCGCTTCGTCGATTAGAGCCGTAGAAGATTGGTAGGTATCAGTCTTCCCGCGAGAGGGTCGACGGCAAGGGCGGCTTGTTCGAGGGATACTACGCCCAAGAGGCTGGGCTCGTGTTCTTCCGCAAATATGACCGGAGTTTGGAACTCCAACTCCTCCAGCCTGATGTTGGTTTGGCCGACGTCGACCGGGACGATCCTGCCGTCGGCCGTCTCGGAGGGGAGTGACCTTTGGATTGGCACGCCGAGCCTCCTAAGCATTGCTCCGGGCAATGCCGTGTAGGTTGAGCTCGTGTCCACGACGACCTCGAGTTCTTCGAACCGCCGTCCTTGTGGGTCTCCGACTCCGATGGTGACTTTCACTGTTCCCATTGGGTCTCTCCCAGGGTTGTCTCGGTTGATTGCTGCCTCGCTACTGGTTGCTTCGGTTGTTGGTTGGTTCAGCTTTGCCAGAGGGTTCAGGGTCGGTGTCAGCCCCGCGGCCGGGGGTTACGCAAGGATTTTAACCACTGAAACCGTGGACGACCCGAGGGTCGTGCAGCACGCAGCGAGTGGATTATCGCTGTGTCACCGAGATGACCACGCCGCTGAGAAACGGGCGGGCGATGGTCGTCGGGACAGGGTTTGCGATTTGGGTTCTGACGGGTTGGCCGCGAACGACCCTTCGGACCTCTGGCGGTTGCTGATATTTCACGTGATAGGGATAGTATAGGAACGCATGTTCGTTGTTGTCAAGCGGGGGTGTGTTGCTCGCGCGTTGCCGGGCGGGCCTTGCTGCGGCGACGAGATTGCCACGCTGCGCTCGCAATGACAATTGGCAGTGTCGCGATGACAGTGGGGTGGGTGGGCTCGCGATGACGACGTGGGTGCGGGGGGTGGTCGGTTGGGGGTGGTGACGGGATTGCCGTGCTGCGCTCGCAATGACAGAGGGGCGGGATGTCTTTGCGGTGGCGACGGGATTGCCGTGCTGCGCTCGCAATGACGTTTGGCAGTGTCGCACGCAGTCGGGGAGACGGGGATTAACTGACGTAAAATGGGCGCGACTTTCAACGCTGTGGCGCGGTCTCATGAATCAACTGGTCAAACATTCCGCAGGCCTGGTCAACTCCGACTGGTTCGAATATTTCATAATCGCCGTCATCATCGGCAACGGGGTCCTGTTGGGGCTGGAAACTTCAGCAGCCATTGCCGGCGTCTACGGACCCTGGCTGGAGTTGGGAAACCGGATCGCCCTGGGAGTGTTCATCGTCGAAGCCATTCTCAAGATGTTCGCGCTCTGGCCGAGTATGCTGCGCTATTTCCGCGACGGTTGGAACGTCTTCGATTTTTCGGTTATCGTCTTTGCCCTGATACCGGCCACGGGCCAGTTTGCGATGATTGCCCGGTTGGCGCGGCTGCTGCGCGTGGTGCGCCTGATCTCGGCGATCCGCGACCTGCGGCTCATTGTGGCGGCGCTGGTGCGCTCCATTCCCAGCGTGGGCCACGTGATCATGCTGATGAGCATCGTGGTGTACATCTACGCCATCATGGGGTTCCATCTCTTCCACGAGCATGATCCCGAACACTGGGGCACCCTGGCGGTGTCCCTCCTCACCCTGTTCAATATCATCACGTTGGATGGCTGGACTGAAGTTATGGACACAGCGATGGAACGCCATTCTTTCGCCTGGGTGTATTTCGTGAGTTTCGTGGTGCTGGGCACGTTCGTGGTAATCAACCTGTTCATCGCCATCATCATCAACAGCCTGGACGAAACGAAGCGGGAGCGCGTGACGGAAGAAAGCGCGCCAGTATCGCGGCAGGACCTGGCGCGTGAACTGCGAGCAACTCGGGAGACCCTGGAAAGACTGGAAGAGCGGTTGAATCTGGACGACCCTGGAGATGAGAGCAATCGATAGGGCGGTTGCCGGGTGGCGCGATCTGCGGTCGCTGTGCTCAGAATCGCGTCGGGCGCCGGCGCAACGGCTCTTGGTTTCTGACGTGCTATTCTTATGCTGGGACAGCCAAAAGCTCTAGTGACTGGCGCTGGGAGACTGCTCGACGAAGATGAGGAATCCATGGCAACTCAGAAGTACCGGAACGACAGCCGCGAACTCCTGGCCCAGAGCCGGGTAGAGCTCGCCGCCGGCGACGTGCGTCAGGCCTCCGAGAAGGGGTGGGGCGCCGCGGCACAGATGGTCAAGGCCATCGCGGAACAGCGAGGGGTGCACCACCGCGGCCATGCGCTGCTGTACGACGTGGTGTCCACTCTCGCCGCTGAAGCCGGCGATGATGACATCGACCGGCTTTTCGAACTCGCTGGCGGTCTACACACTAACTTCTATGAGGACTGGTACGGCGCAGGCCGAGTGGAGCGCGGACTGCGCGACGTCGAAAGGTTCTTGGACAAACTGGAGCCCTTGATCCGTCATAATCCGCTACCGGTTCCCCCGCACGCGCGGGGATAGACCGTGAAGGGGCTTTTCACGAAGCCCGGCGGGTAGTCGCCGGCGAGCAACGCACAAGCAAATTCCCTTCGGGGATCCGCTAGCAGCCCGTCTGAGGAATGCTAACGGGCTGTGCGGATTAGCCGAGATCAGATGGCGACGACTATGATTTCCGGTCAACGGCGCTGATGCCCCAAATATTTGGCCAACGGTGTGCTGCTGATGACCGAAACTGGCTTCGCCAACTATGCGGCGAACCCTTTTGCAGAGGACCCGGCCCCAAAGCGGAACAGCTTGAGCAGGTTGTGGCCGGTGCAGATCAGCGACCACTCTCCTTTCACCTTCTCCAGTCCCCGCAGCAGGAATTGTCGGAACCCCCGACCCTGCTTGATCTGGCCGAAGACCGGCTCCACCGTCGCCATCCGCAGGGCGTACCGTTCCCGACCCTTTTTCGTCAGCAACTTCCGCCGCATCCGGTCCTTGGGCGACAGCTGTTTGGGTATCCGTCCTCTGGGCGCGGGCGGCAGCACCCGGCCGTGGCGGGTTTTCTCCGGCGCAACATAGGGGTCCGTACCCAGCGCGTAGAGTTCCTCAACTGCCTTGGCCGAGTAGTAACCCGCGTCAGCGGATACCTCCTTGGGTATCGCGCCGGTGTTGTCGATGGCCTCCTCTACCATCACCACGGCCTGTTGCTTGTCCGATGCCTGGTCGGTGGCCTGCGCCGCCACGATCACCTGGTGTTCATGGTCCACCACCGCCTGACAGTTGTACGCCTGCAAGAAGTCCCGACCGCCCGGCCCGGGCATGATGTGAGACTCGGCATCGGTGAAGTTGCGCTGGGTCTTGTCATCGGGCACACCAGGATGATTCTTGCCTTCCTCTGCCGCCTGTTCCGCCGCCGCCCGAGCCTCCGCTTCCAATGCGGCCATGGCTTCTCTGATCTTCTGCAACCGACTCTCCCGAAAGGCCAACTCCTCCGGCAACTCATCACCCCGCTGGTCCTTGCCGTAGCGGCGATCCTCTTCGTCGTCAACCTCCTGGGCTCGCTTCAGCAACTCAGCCACCTCCGCCTGCAACCGCGCTTCCCTCTCCTTCATCCGTCGATAACTCATCGCCTTGTGCTTCGATGCGTTGGCTTTCACCTTGGTGCCGTCCAACGCCACATGGCCCAACTTCACCAGCCCCCATCGCTGGCACAACTTCAGTACCTGCAGGAACAACCCCGATAGCGCCTCCAGATGATCCTTGCGAAAGTCCGAGATGGTGCTGGAAATCAGGGGCGCTGTTCGCCGCCAGCACCCGGAAGCCAATGTCCTCGTGGAGCCTGGTGGCAATCCTTCTCGATGACGACACTCCGACGCAGTAGCCATACAGCAGCACCTTCACCATCATCCTCGGATGATAGGGAGGCCCGCCACGCCGCTCTCGCTCATAGCGGGCCATGATGTCCGACAGGTCCAACTGCTCCACAACGTCGGAGATGAAATAGACCAAATGGTCCGATGGCAGCCACGCTTGCAACGCCGCTGGCAGCAGCAACTGCTGGTCTGGGTCGTAGGGCAGATAGGTCTTGCTCATCATCGGCTCCACCATTTTGATGCTCGCCCCATCATACCCCCAACAAATCACCAAACGTGTTTCTCGGACAGGCTGCTAGTATTACAACGACGCTTCATCAAATAGCGTGACTCGTGAGCGGAAATTGTATTGGGGAACGATCGGGCGCGAAGATGTCGTGCAAGCTGGACTATAGCCGGGAAGGGATTCCCAAGAGCTCTTTCAAACCAACCGTCGTTGTAATGCTAGGCGTACGTGTTCAATCCACCTGTAATTGCCGTTCAAACCACTCAGCTATTTCTCGATAGAGAGCCGTCATATCCCTGAGTGCCGGCCTAGCTCCTTCAACCCAAGGGCTTCCTACATTCGCTGTCAGGAGACCAACTGTACGTAGCACCTGCCCAAGTTGCTCTAGGAGATAGAGGAACGTCGCCTTCACTTGTACTTCATCGTAGTGACCACCAGAGCGTACAGTCCGCCGTACAGTTGTGAGTGCCAACAGGCTTAGACGCCGTGGGTGTGCGGCTCTTTCGCTGAGGTCTCCGTATTTCTCATCCCACGCTTTTTTGGCTTCGGGTGAAATTCGTTCAGCCATCTTGCCATAGGTCAGGTCTCCACTGCTGTAGATCCTTTATCATCGAGTAGCGCGTCCACGTTGGAGGATGGGTTTCTGCGTCTTCCGCGACAAGCTGGTCCTCCATGGCCATCCGTACCAGTGGCCAACGCCTGCTGGTAGTAGCCCGTTCCAATAACTGTCTCGCAATGGCATGTGAATTGAAACTTCTCACGGCAAGGACATTTGGGCATCTTCAGTCGGCTATCTGGTCGTCTGCTTTCACATAGGCGAAGCATCTAAGCCTTGGAGATCTGATCGAGAGCGGCATCGACAACTTCAAGCTCACGAACCATGGTTCATCGTATCTGAGATGCAACGTCGTTTTCGTTCAACTCAATCACTCTCATGTGTGGCGTTGTCTGTATCAGCGACATGATTTCCTCCTCCTAAATGCCCCCCGCGATGCGGTTCGATGCATGATCGGACGCTCAGTTCGTCAGTGGGTATCCTAATATTACAAAGACGGTTCACCAAATAGGGTGACTCGCGAGCGGAAATTGTATTGTAGAACGGTCAGGCGCGAAGCCGCCGCGCAAGTTGGCCTATAGCCGGGAGGGGATTCCCAAGAGACCTTGCAAACGAACCGTCGTTGTAATACTAGTCGCTGTGCTCAGGCTTCCCCAGCGCTGCAAATGGCGTGCAAGCAAACCGGCGGCCTTTATTATGATTGCAGGCCGAATTGTGAATAACCGAGCAGGCTATTGCGATTTGCATAACAGCGTTTAGAGATCGAGCGGACTGAGCGAGTTTCCCTGATGAAACGGGTTTCCGCGATTTTTCCAGGTCTTGCGCCGGCGGCTGCCAAGCGCGAAAATAGCGCGAATTCGTTTAACGTGATGTACAACGCGTTCAAGCGGCTTTCCCGTGGCTACAGCGGGGACGAACGGTCGAATCTGTTCCACGACACGGCGGTGCGGGCATATCGCATCGAAACGTAACGCAGAGGGCGAGACGGCATGAAATACGACGTCATCATTGTGGGGGCAGGATCGGCGGGCTGCGTGCTGGCCAACCGGCTGTCGGAAGATCCCAGCCGGTCAGTGCTGTTGCTGGAGGCCGGGCCGGACTATCCCGACCCGGAGCGGCTGCCCCAGGAATTGAAATATGACATGAACCAGGCCGCGTCCGAAGCGGGCGCCGCGCACAACTGGTCCCTGGTTGGCAAGTCCACTGAGCAGCAGGGGCGGTCGCTGCACGTGGCGCGGGGCAAGGTTACCGGAGGGAGCAGCGCCATCAACCATCAGATCCTGTTGCGCGGGGCGCCGGAGGATTTTGACGGATGGGCCGCCGTCGGCAACGATGAGTGGAGCTACCGGAACACGCTGCCCTACTTCCGCAGGCTGGAGAACGACGCCGACATACGGGACGACTTTCACGGCTCTGACGGACCGATTCCGGTTTGGCGCCATCCCCAAGACACTTGGCTGCCCCTGCAAGCGGCGTTCTATCGGGCGTGCCTGGACGCCGGCTTCCCTGACAGCCCCGACATGAACCACCCCGAGGCCACCGGGGTCGGCGCAATGCCGCTGAACAATCCGGGCGGCGTGCGGATGAGCACAGCCATCACCTATCTCGACGCCTGTCGTCACCGGCTGAACCTGACCATCCGGGCCGATGTGCTGGCGCGTCGCATCGTGTTTCAGGGCAAGCGCGCGACCGGAGTGGAGGTGGACAGCGGGGGAGAGACGTTCGTGCTTGAGGGCGACGAGATTGTCCTCAGCGCCGGCGCAATCGCCTCGCCGCAACTGCTGCTGCTGTCGGGGGTTGGCGATCCTGAGCAGTTGCGCCCGTTGGGTATCGCGCCGGTCCACGACCTTCCCGGGGTTGGTCGAAGCATGAAGAACCACCCATCGGTGTCCATTGTGTTCCGCTCCCAGCCCGACCATCATCCGGCTTCCGACGCGCCCCGAAACCAGGTGGGACTGCGGTTCACGGCTCAGGGATCTTCCGCGCGCAACGATATCCAGGTCCAGCCCACCACGTCATACCCCGAGAGCCGGGAGGCGCCCAACATCCGTGTCGGATGCCGGCTGGAATACCCCTACAGTGAGGGCCGGCTGACCCTTGCCTCCGCGGACGTATCGGTGCAACCGGACCTGGATTTCCGGTTTCTCACCGATCCCAGGGATACCGCCCGTTTCCGTGACGCCGTACGCCGCACCGTACAGATTTTTGAGCACCCGGCCTTCGCTGACCTTTTGGCCGAACGCCTGTCACCCTCTGATGCCGACCTGGCGGACGACGATTCGCTGGACGCCTGGCTGCAAAAGAGCGCCGGCATCGCCGGTCATACTTCGGTCACCTGCAAGATGGGTCCGGGAGCGGATCCGTTGGCCGTGGTGGACCAGTATTGCAGCGTGCACGGCATGCAGAGTCTTCGGGTGGTGGACGCGGCCGTGATGCCGGACATAGTCCGCGCCAACACCAACGCCACGATCATCATGATGGCTGAGCGAGCGGCCGACTTCATCAAAGAGGGTCGTTAAACAGGGTCGTTAGCGCCCGGCTACGAATGCGGTCGCTCCTGGGAACGAGGCCTGGGGCTGGCTCGGGCGTTGCCGCGCGGCTTGGTGGTACGGTCACTCTATGGCGTGGAGTGCGCCGTCGTTGGTCCTGACGTAGAAGCGACCGTCCGCGTACACCGGGGATATGTCTGCCGGGGCTTCCAGGGGGAGTCTCCAGACCAGGTCTCCGTCCGAGCGGCGCAGGGCGTAGAAGCTTCCGGCTTCGGTGCCGAAATAGACCCGGTCGCCGAGCACCACAGGCGACCCGTATAACGCTCCGTCGGCGGCAAACCGCCAGGTCTCCTTGCCGGAGTTCGCGTCCGCGGCGTAGAGGGTACCGTGGAAACTCCCCACGTACAGGGAATCTTCCGTCACCGATGGCGTGGCCACCAACCCGTCGTGGTGCGGGTGCGGGCGTCGAAATCGGGGTCAAGAATCCACCTGCCGCCCTTTTGCACCGGCGGACGCGGTATTCCTGGAATCTTCCAATACCTGAACTGTCCCCAGACCCGCTTGAACTGGTACTCGCCGGCGATCTCCCGGGCCCGGGCGTCAACCGCGTACAACCGCCCGCCGGCGGGGAAATAAGCCAAGCCGTTGGCCAACACCGGGGATGCCCTGGTGTTGCCCTCGGTGCGGAAGCGCAGCTTGCTTTGGCCGGTCCGGGCGTCAAATACGTAGAGGTTGCCGAGGTTGTCCGCGGCGTACACCAGCCCGTCGTCCACGGCCGGCGCAGACCGGACCTCGCCCACTATTTTTTCCCGCCACAAAACATCGCCGTTGGCTGCGTCCAGAGCGTAAAGTGAGCTGTCGCCGGAGCCGACGTAAACGACGCCGTCCGCTACCACCGGCGACGACGCGATGGGCCCCTCGGTCTTGTACGACCAACGGAACTGGCGCGTGTTTCGGTCCAGCGCGACGACCCGGTGGTCGGTCAGGCCCGCGTAGATCAGGTCACCGGCGATCGCCATCGAGTGGTCCAGCGGGCTGGGGATGGTCACTTCCCATAGCTCCTGGCCGGTTGTTGCGTCCAGGGCGGTGATCTTGAAAAACCCGCCGACGTAAACGATTCCGTCGTGCACCAACGGGGCGCCTCGGGTCGGTGTACCCAGGTCGCGCGACCAGATGATCCGGCCCTCCGGCTGGCTGTCCACGGCGGGTATGTGCCGGGTGAGTTGGAGGTCCCGGCCGACCATGGACCACTGGCCCGGGAGCGATGTCGAGCTGAGCTTGGTGCTGGGAGAATGCAGCAGCAGCGTGATTGGATTGGGGAAAAAGGGATAGTACAGCCACGCCAGAAACGCCAGTACGACCACTGTCACCGCGGTTCGGATCAGGCGCCGCCTGGACAGCCATTTTCGACCACCCGGAGGCGGTTCCGCCCATTCCGGGAGGCTGACGATGGTCCGCTGGCATTCCTGGCACGGTTGCCCCGGCGTTTGGCCTTCCGCCCCGCACGAGCCGCAGACGGCGGTACTGTTTGACCCGGAACCGGGACGGATAACGTCACTCATTGGCGATAGATTAGCCTGTCATCGGGGGTTGGGGCAACCATGCCAGAGTGATCCGGTAGGTTGAGGCTTCACCAGGGGGTTGGCGCGGTGCCCTGGGTTGCGAGCTTTAGCGGCCCACGAGCCGAGTGGCGTGGCGCAATAGTATCGGCGCGGGTGCGTATTCGCACCCGCGCCCGTCAACCGACTGGCTGAGTGGAGTTGTCCCGGGCGCACTATCAGCAGGGTGCCTACTCTGAACGCCGGACCAGACGATTACAAGTTGCGCTGCTTGGGGTCCAGCTTGTCGCGGAGCCAGTCGCCCAGGAGGTTCATTGACAGAACCGTCAGCAGGATGGCCAAGCCGGGGAAGAAAGAAACCCACCAGGCGTCGGTCACAAACTCACGCCCGTCGGCCACCATCAAGCCCCATGCCGGGGTCGGCCGGGAGATACCGGCGCCCAGGAAGCTGAGGGTCGCCTCCAGCACGATGACGAAACCCACCTGCAGAGTGGCCAGCACAACGATGGTGTTGATGATGTTCGGGAAGATGTAGCGGAACATGATTCGCGGGTTGGATGCTCCCGCCACCCGTGCCCGGGAGATGTAGTCCTGAGCCCTGATGGTCAGCGTTTCGCCTCTCACCAGCCGCGCATAGCGGGACCACTGGCTCAACACCAGCACCGCGATCAGTATTTTCATACTCGGCCCGGCCATTGCGGCTACCACGATCGCGACCACGATGATGGGCAGGGACAGCGAAATGTCCACCAACCGCATCATGATATTGTCCCACCAGCCCCCGTAGAACGCGGAAACGATGCCGAACGTAGTGCCGACCAACCCCGAAATTGCGATGGCTACGCCGGCCACAATCACCGAGACCCTGGCGCCGTAAATGACGCGGGTGAGAACGTCCCTCCCGATCTTGTCGGTGCCGAACCAATGCTCCAACGACGGTTCCGCAAGACGGTTGGTAATGTCGCCAGCCAGCGGTTCGTAGGGAGCGATCCATGCGGCAAAAATGGACGGAACGATCAGTACGACCAGTAGGACAAATGACGGGATCACCGGTAGCGGAATATTTCCCGCGTTATGGTGCCGATACCCGGCAACTGGCGCGGGCTTCGTGTTGGTATTGCTACGGCCATGGCTGTCGTCCTCGCTTAATCCCTCGTGGCATCAGTTGTACCGTATGCGGGGGTCGAGATAGGCGTAAGCTATGTCCACCAACAGGTTTGCCACGATGTAGATGGTGGTGAAGGTAAGCATTATGCCTTGCAACAAAGCGTAATCGCTCGACCGCGCTGCGTTGAACAGGAGGAACCCCAAACCGGGCCACTGGAAGACCGTTTCGATGGAAACGGAGCCCACCATCAGTGAACCCAGGGTGATGGCGAAGTAGGTCAGCGGGGCGATGGAGGCATTCCGCAAGCAGTGTTTCCAGATTATCTTCCGCTCCGGGAGCCCCTTGATCCGGGCCAGTTTCACGTACTCGCTATCCAGCACGTCCAGCATGGACGACCGGACCAGGCGGAGCATTGCGGCAACCTGGAACCATCCGATGGCCACGGCTGGCAGGATCAAGTGTCTTAAGCCGCCCTTGCCGGAGGTTGGGAACCAGTCCAACTGCACCGCGAAGATCCACATCAGGATGATGCCGAGCCAGAATACGGGCAAGGATTGTCCCAGTAGCGCAACCACCTTGCCGGTCCAGTCAAAGACGGTGTCCCGGTAGGTCGCCGTCAGCACCCCGATGGGCAATCCCAGGGCTACAGCCACCAGTATGCCCGCCCCCGCCAACTGGATCGTAGCCAAAAAACGATTTTTGATGAGTTCGGCTACGGTGAACCTGGGGTATTTGAACGAGTTGCCGAAGTCGCCCCGGACAGCATTCCAGACGTAGGTGAAATACTGGATGTGCAACGGCTCGTTGATTCCCCAGAGTTCTTCCAGGTCTGCCCTGACAGTGGCGTCGGCATCGTCCGGCAAAATGGCATCCAGCGGATTGCCGCCGGCGTGGCCCAGAGCGAAGGCCCACCACGCTCACTACCACCAGGACCATGAGCGCTTGGAGGAGACGTAGGGCGATGTACCGTTGCATCCTTAACTCCTAGCCGAGTCCAAGCGGTTGCGATGGGTAAGAGGGGCGTCGCGATTGTTGGTCAACCAGCAATCGCGACGCGTTGAGTCCAGGCTGTTGCGACGTTGCTACGGGCAACGGATCAGCAGGGAGGAGCCTCGATTTCCTCGTTGCTGCCGAGGTCACCGCCTTCCCAACCCGGGAAGGGCCAGGCGCAGATGATCTTGGGATCCACGATGGTCTCGATGGGCACCCAGAAGAGGGGTATCCACTCATGCTCGTAGAACTTGATGTCGCCCATCTGTTTCAGGATGACGGCGCGTTCGTCGTCACCCATGGTGGTCTGCAACGTGTGGTACAGGTCCTGGAGCTCCTCGGTCTCATACATGAAGACCACGTGCCGCCGTCCGACTTGGGAGTGTTGAACAGCATCATCTGGGCTTTCCTGCGCCTTGATGAGGGCGTGGTAGCCACGGCCGTTTCGTGGTTGGCCTTATTGCGGCGACGGCCCACCACGGCCGCCCGGTCCTCGTCCCGCAGGGCCAGGGTCACGCCGATCTCGGCCCACGCCAGTTGCATGAACTGGGCGATCTGGGGGAGTTCCGGAGCGCCGGGGAAAGGATACATCGGAACGATGATCTCGAACCCTTCGGGGTAGCCGGCCTCTGCGAGAAGCTGCTTGGAGGCCTCAATGTCGAAGCCGTATTCCTCTTCCCAGTCGTCGTCCCACTTGGTATCCCACGGCGTCAGGTCGGGATGGAAGGAGTGTACCTTGGAGTCCCACACGCGGCCCTTGTAAAGCTCCTGCTTGAAGGTCTCCCGGTCCACCGCCTTGTTCAGCGCTTTGCGAACCTTGATGCCAATTTCGCCAGGCGCCGTTACGGGGAAGTCGGGGTCGTAGTTCTCGGGGTCGCTGTAGAACATACCGCCAAAGCGGAAGGCGGTCTGCTGGGCGGGTCCGGTGCTCTGGATGATCTTGAAGCCTTCCTCGACCAACTTGTCGCCCAAGTCCCGGTTGACCTCGGTCATGTGGGTCTCACCCGCGCGGAACTGGGCCAGGCGGGTGGCTTCTTCCAACACCCAGGTGTTCCGCATCTCAGGATAGTCCGGGTCATGGCGCCAGTGGCCGTCCGGGAACGCCACTGAGTAGTCGACGTGTACTTCCTCGACCCGGCCGTCATACTGATAGGGGCCGGTACCGGCCATACTTTCGTAGTACGCGGTGGTGCAACCCTCGCTGGCCTGGTTGGCGGCGACGTCGAACCCACCGGCCGCATCACATTGAGCCTTGCTGGATATCATGTTGCCGGCGGACTCAGCGGCGTAGAACAGGTATTCCGCCGACGGGCTGACCATGTGCACCCGGATATTGTGAGGGTCGAGGGTCTCCACGTAGTCAACGTTACAGATGCCGCCCTTGTAGCTGGCGCGGGTACCAATTTGGCAGTTGACCTGGAAGCTGTGCTCCACGTCTGCGGCGGTGAACTCACCAAAATCGCGGTGGAATTGCACGCCCTGTTCCAGCTCAAAGGTCCAAACATCGCCGGTGGCGTTCACCTCCCAGGTCTTGGCCAGCATCGGCTTCCATTCGCTGGTATTGGAGTCCAACTGGACCAGGTACTCCATGAAGGGACTGTGCTGGTACACGAAGTCAACGCCACCCAACCACGGCACGACGGTGTCGTCAATCGGCGTGATCAGGCCGAGGATGATCTTCTGTACGGGCAACTGTTTCTCGTCCGCGACCATGGAACCGGGTTGGTTCTGGGTCTCGGGCATGGCGGTGGCCTGAGCCACGGCTGCCGGGGCGCTCGCCGGTTCCGACTGGGACGCGGCAGGCTGAGCGTTGTCAGCCGGGGTTTCGGCGCCGCCGCACGCTGCGACGAACGTCAGGAGCAGCAATGCTGGTAAAAGCAGCAGCGCCGATGGGATCTTGATTCCGTAGCGGTTCATTACCAGACCTCCAGACTGTGATTGTCACGTCCGCGCCCTTTTGCACAGACGCTTGTCATCCATGATTCCCGGAAAGTAAAGCCAAAGATCGTCCTGGCTCTTTCACCTGGTTGCGAATTCAGTCGGTCTTTCAATATGGATGACGGTCTCCGTAATTGTGTATACGGAATCGTCGCGGCGTATATCCTGTTGGCGACTATTTTTCGTGGCTATCAAAACGAAATCAGGTCATTCTTACTACTTTTGTTTCGTGTAGCGTAAATCCAAGCAGTGAGCAGATCGTCATTCGTAACGTGGGCCGGACTTTATACTAGCAGAGTAATTGGTGTCAATAGCGGTGCAGGGGCACACGCACCGGCGCCACGGGAACCGGGCAATCCGGCAGGCGTTGGACGCAAAATTGAGACAGCGGCCCGGAGACTGCCGCTCTTTGGCGGCCTCAGGGAGTCTCCACAACCGTCAGTTGTTGATTGGGCGACACATCATGCAGGGTTTGGACGATCCCGCTGGGCCAGCGGATTTGCACCGAATCGACCCTGGCGGCTCCGCCCAGGCCGAAGTGAGCGGACAGCATATTCTGGCTCTTGTTGCTGGAGCCGGCCGTGATTTCCCTGATCTGCGTGCGGCCATCGGCAACCACCGTGATCCGGGCGCCGATACCGTCGCGGTTGCTCAGCGTTCCCACGGTTTGGACGCGAAGCCAGTTGGCGTCCCAGGCGCAGCCGTTCAGGAATAGCCGCGCGTCCTGCGGCTTATCCCCGGCCAGGCCCAGATTCGCCAGGTACAAGTCCAGGCAACCGTCATTGTTGAGTCGGCATACGCCACGCCGCGGCCGACACCCGGGTCGTCGGCGCCGCTGATTGACGACACGTCCTCGAATGCCGCGTTGCCGGTGTTGCGCAGCAGCAGTTGGGCTGGCGCCGGTGATTGGTGAACGGGTCCGCTGTCCAGGTGGCCGCTGGCTACGTAAAGGTCCTCCCAACCGTCGTTGTCATAGTCGAAAAACACCGTACCCCAGCTGACTCGTTGCCCGCCTTTGGAACAGTCCCAGTCCTGCACCGGCGTCGGACGCCGTCGGGGTGAAGGTAGAGGCCGTCGCCGTTGTTTCGCAGCAGGACGTTGTCTTCGATGTTGGTGACGTAGAGGTCGAAGTGTCCGTCGAGATCGTAGTCACCGACGGCGAGGCCCATGCCGAACATTGCCACGTCGGTCCCGGAGTTGCGGGAAATGTCCTCAATTGCCATTTGCGCCGGCTGCCGGACCGTCGTTGCGCCACAGGACATTGGGCTGGAACCTCCGGCCGAAGTACGTTCATCCCACGTAGAGGTCGGAGTCGCCGTCATTGTCGAAGTCGAGCCAACCCGGTTGGAAGCCGGCTCCCCACAGGCTGCCGAACTCGCCGGGATTTTCCGGGGAGGCGCGGTGTCCGCCCAGAAGATGCGAACACATCCGCGAAGGTACCGTCGCCGTTGTTTGGTGGAATAGACCCAGGGGCCGCACCGCAAGGTTGAAGAATCTGAGATCGAGGCCTCCATGTCGGAATTCTTCCATGTGCCGGACAACGACGAAGTCCAGATTGTCCATCCTGGTCATAGTCGCCCCAGGCGCAACCCATCGACCGGTAGCTGGGATCGGGGTCCGCCAATCCGGCACGGTTAGTCACGTCCACGAAGGCGCCCGATCCGTTGTTGCGGAGAAGAGCTTGCTGGTGCCGCCCAATTGGTGAACGTAGAGGTCCCGGTCGCCGTCGTTGTCGTAACTCTGCGGCGCAGCCTCCGTTGGACAGGTCCATGAGTTCGTCGACACCGGCTTCGGAGGCGACATCGGTGAACGTTCCGTTTCCATCGTTCCGGTACAGGGCGTTTGACCCGTCGATCTGGTCCGGAGATTCGCTCCAGGAAGGTTTGGAGGCGACGTAGATGTCCTGCAGGCCGTCGTTGTTGAAGTCAAAAACGACCACGCCGGCGCCCAGCGGGATCCGGTCCACCGGGTCGCGGTAATGTTGGAAGGCGGCGCCGGGCAGTTGGCGCCACGTCGGTGAAGAACGGTTGGCGATAGCGGAAACCTCCGGTCAAGTATCCCGGAACGGGCGTCGGGATTGGTTATCACCGCGTCAACCACGCCGGCCTGGTGTGCGGGAGCCGCGACGGTCATCGTCTGCGCGTCGAGAAACTCAACGACCGGCGCTTCCAGTCCACCGATGGTGACTCGACTGTGTTCCTCGAACCGACGCCGGATATGGTCACCAGGCTTCCCCCGGTGGAGGCGGCGGCCGGAGGGTCCACGGACAAGATACGGGGCCCCGGTGAGGCGGCGGCGGAAATACCCGGGTCCCACGCGGGTCCGACGTCGGCGCCCGGGACTGCCGCTGAGGTTCGTCTGGTGCGACCCGTTGGCGTGCATGACCATGATCTCGGGGGCGCCGTACCCGGTCGCTGGTGAACGTTATCCGGGTACCGTCCGGGTGACCACGAGGGCCAGTAATCCCGAAGGCATCGCCAGTCAGCTGCACCGGGTTCGTTACCGTCTGCATCCATGACATAACGGCCCGTCGGCCGGTCCGGCTGGAGGAAAAAAGCGATTGGGAACCGTCGGGCGACCAGGCGGGGATTGTCGGATGTTGCATTCCTGTCAGCCGACCTGGTTGGCGCCGGCAGAATCCATCAGGTAAATTTCCAGGTTACCGTCGCGGCGGAGTTGAACAGAATCCGCTGCCCGTCGGGAGACCAGGCGGGGGAGGATCGTAACCCGGGTCGTGGTCAGGTTGATCCGGTTGGAGCCGTCGGCGTCCATCACGTGGATCTCCCGGTTGCCGTCCCGGTCGGAAGAAAAAGCGATCTTGTTGCCGTCGGCGACCACGCGGGGAGCACGTTGTCCGGGCCGTTGTCCTCGGTCAGGCCGTCGCGGGCGGGACCCGTCCGCGTTTCATCGCATAGATCTCGGGACTGCCGTGACGGTCGGACACGAACGCGATCTTTTTGCCGTCGGGAGACCAAGCGGCAAATCGTCGTAGCCGGAGTTGCTGGTGAGCCGCTTCAGGTCGGAGCCGTCCGGATACATCGAGTAGATCTCAAAGTCCCGTCCCGGTCCGAGCTGAAAACAATGCGGGAGTTGGAGTCGTTCAGGAAGAACGGCCCGATGAACAGCAGGCCCACGCCTCCGACCATGCTCAGCGTCCAGGTGCCGGCGGCAAGGCGGCCACCGCTCGCTTGGGCATGACGCGGGCCAGCCCCCAGAAGGTGAACGGCCCGGCCGCCGCGGCTCCGAAGAGGAGGGCGGCGGCCGCGGCGCCGCGCCCATGCCGACCAGCATCAGCACGGCGACCAGGGGATCTCGAAAAGCAACGGCACGTTGATAAGGATGCCCAGGGTTGCGGCGAACGGCGATCCCCGACACTTGTCGCCCAGGTATTGGCGACGGTGTCGGGCGTTATCCATGGATCACCAGCCCGCCGGCAAAGCCCCGCCAAAATCATGGCGGACCGCAACGCCACATGTACCGCAGGCTGGATGGACTTCAACCACGCCCTGACCTCGTGAGGACACGGTCTCCGCCACGTGGCTCAGGCTCGGGAGTGCCGGCGTCGCGCGCCGCGCGGAAATGTCCCGCGAGCCGGAACTGTGCGCCTGACCAGCAATGCCACCACCGGCCCAGCACAGAACACCCACGATGCTGACCGCGATGCGTGTGCTTGGCCAGCATTGGGTGAAGACCAGGGCGGCTCATCACCAGGGCCGGCACGTTCAGGTGGATGACCCCTGGGTTATGGCGATGGCGGTTTCCACGGGAGCCCCACGGTTCCGAAAGGCGACGCGATGGGGACGATGCAGGCGGACACAGGTTCATGGAGGATCCGACTGCGAACCCGCCGCAACACCCCCTTGATCCCGCCGCCGTGAACCGTGAGCCGCGTGTGCCGGGAAGGGAATACTTCGGTTATTCCCGTCGGCGAGGAACGCGAAAATCATTCCCGCGGTACGAGCTTCAGATATGCTGTGGAGAAGTCCACCACCGTTCGAAGAAGCCGGTTTTCCGGTTCCCCGGTTGATGCACAAAACCCCTGGAACACTTTTTCTCGCTCGGGGAGCCTGATTGACGGCCCCGCGAGCCGCTCATCCGCTTCAAAAACAATCGTCAATTCAATCAAACAAATCAAAACCTTATCCAGCTGGGGATGCGCGTTGAAACGCAAAATAGAGAACAGTGAGAATAATCAACCTGCCACACACGTAATGTCCGATGGCCAGCGCTTCTTTTCGACGCTGCCGTATCACACATTCGCAGTTGCGCTATTGCATAATCCGCTCAATGTCTGTGGTGCCTGACAGACTGGGCCAGTCGCGACGGTTGTACCGGCCATTGCTTTAGACATAGCTCCTGTGTGTTTCGCAGGAGCGTCGGTATGTTATGCGCATGCCGCGAATTGCGTCAATGCACGAGCGGGCGTGTACGCCGCGCCGGTCCACGACGCTGCGTTTGTGCGCTAGCTCGACCCGCGGCACGCCGCCCGTTCGCGCCAGTTTCAGGGCGCACTGACGGCGGGGGTTTTTGAGTCACCGTCGTTAAGCGCTCCTCGTGCTCACCGGCAGCGCCGCGAGATGGAGGCTGCCTGTTCTTGTCGTGTCGCCCGGATGGCCGATACTCAACGTTGACTGATGCCAGCCGGCGGAATAGTCACAGCGTCGGTATATGGTAACCGCAGCTCCCCGTCTGTCTGCAGGAGGGGCCGAGCATGGACTTTGGACTGTTTGACAACGTGGAACGCGTTTACGAGGGCGACATGTCCCCGGGACCCGGATTATAAGGCGGCAAGCTCCTTGAATCTGACGCCTACAAGCAAATTTCCTTGAGATCGACCACATCGAAGACGCGGGCTGGGACTTCGTCTGGTTTCGGCGCGGTCACTTCTCCACCCAGGGCAGCATGGACCCGTCCCTGTGCTGTCCAGCGTCATCGCCAACCACACAAGAACATCAGGATTGTACTTCGATCCACCGCCGACCCTACGGTTGCCCGGTGAGACCGTATCGGAGCGGGCGTTGCCCCACGAAAGGTACGCCTTCGACAACCTGCAGCCCGAGGACCCCTTCCAGGTCGCGGAACAGGTTGCCATCGTTGACCAGATCAGCGAGGGACGCTTCATCTACGGAGCAGGGGCCCGCACGCGCGGCTCCGAAGAGCACGGGAGTACTTCTTCGAGTACCTGGAGCTTCTGAAGCAGCTCTGGAACGAGGACAGCTTCTCCGGTTTCGAGGGGCAAGCATTTCAATTACCCTGCCTTCTACGAGAGCTACATGAGCATCCCAAGCCCGGCAGAAGCCCATGCCCATGCTGCTGCCCGTGGACAGCCAGGAGAGCTTCGTGCCCATGGGCGAGCAGGGATACCGCTTGCCATCGCGGCCGGCAGTTCCCCCCACACCTGCGGGGCTCCACCGTCTCCGCCAGGACGTCCAGGACTACGCAAGGCCTGGATGAAGGCGGGCATGACGGAGAGCCCTCCACGGTCGTCAGGGTGCCGACTCTCGTCGCGGCCACCCAGGACAAAGCCGACCGCCGGGTCGAAACCTGATGGACCTGGCCCGGATCTATTACGCGGGGCCGCGTCGGCATCGGCAG